>PVIW01007697.1:0-69486 GCA_004026585.1 Noctilio leporinus | reverse complement strand
CAGGGGAACGGGGTAGGGGGGAGGGAGAGGTAGAGGCAAAGATGGGGAGCAGCTTAGACAAGAACCTAGTATAAAGGAACCATGGACATGGACAACAGGTGGGATTGACTTTGGGGGGAATGGGTGGGTGGGTGGGGGGACAGAGGGGAGCAAAAAGGGGATGGATGTAATACAACAACAATAAAATTTAAAAAATAAAAAAAAATAAAAAAAAAAAAGAATTCAGGATTCCTAAGTTAAGAGTCAAGGAAAACTATCAAAAATGTTTGCCAAAAAGATATACTGAAAGATACTTGGAAAAGAATTAGAGCAAAGAGACTAAGAAAAACCAGTTATGTGGAAGTAAAAGTTCTAAGATAGCAGGAATAAAAACAGCAGTTAAAGGGCAACCAGTTAGTAGTATGAAGAAAACAAACTCATGCAGAGATAAAGCTATGAGAAAACGTAAGACTGAGGTAGTTTCTTACATCCAGAGCTGGCCATGTTGCTGCTGAAGCTCCAGATCCAGTTCTTAGGTATTTTTTAAATGAATTCACTTACTTGAGCTGTCAAAGTGTAAACATCATCACTGCCGTCATCATTATCATCATCATCATCATCACCATAACAATGATGCAGTTTGTTAACCTGATGATGGTGATGATGATGATGATAATGGCAGATTATAAACCTCCCAATAATGATAATGATAATAAAAACAAAAGTTAGCGAAACACTGGTACTGCTTTGAGACACACCAGGAAATATGAAAAGCCATGGAAGATACTATTTCTTAAGGAGAATACAGAAACATGATTATCCAGAGTAATAGGCTTTCTTTTAATCAACACACACATCTGTAAATGTCCCCCAGCCTGAATGCAGGCAAGGTGGGAAAACAGGTGAATGAATATGCATAGTTTATTAACATTCATAAATTTAAAAATATTTAATAATTTAATACCTGAGCAACTACTATTTGTGATAATTCTTTCTACACTATCTCAGAATATTCCTTTCTGTGTAGAAGTCTCTGCTAAATGAATCACTGCCTTATCTTCCACCAATTGAAAAGATATATATTGGATAATAATGGAACTAATTCTGTAGTGAAAAAGAGAAAAACAAATGACAATGATTTAGACAATCAGAGGTGAAGAATGTATTGCTATCTGTGAATATGTAATGAGTTTTATAATTTCTGAGCAGCTAAAAATGTGTATATAATTCAATTATCCAGCATCTCTGCTGTTATTTCATATTTAGTCTTGAGGGTAACTTCTCACAAGCATAAATTTTTTTAAGGTATAGATTTCCTTTAGTCAATTATCCTTGATTTACATAATATATCTTTTTTATTGTCTTTATCATTATTTAAAAATTTTTATAGTTACTTACAAAGGTTAATTTCCAGTATCCTGCTTCTAGAAGCTTCCAGTTCTTTTAAAATGAACTCCCATATAATCTAAGATAAGATTTTGGTTTAATTAGAAAGTTCATTTGCTTTTGCAAGAGTCATTCAAAATATAATGAATGAGTCTACGTCAAAACCCAAAGCAAGTATATACAAATGCTATATTATCTTATGAAACCCAAAGAGATTATTGGTAAAATACTTAACTAGATGAAACATCATAAACCAGATATTTTTATGAGTTCAATTGTTTTTAGTTTGGTTGATTGACTGGCTCTTATGTCATGTGACCAATTCCTGTTAATTCTGTTTCCTGAAGCTTTTCAATATCAGTCTCTATCACCATTTCATCACTTTGGCTTCTCATCATTTCATCTTCAAATTACCATGGTCGTGTTTTAAATTATTTATAGATATTTAATAAAAGTTGGTTGAGTAGCTAAATAGCGGTACAACTAACATTTTAGATACTTGTCAGAGGCTGTATTTTGCAACTCTCATTGCAGTTGGAATAGTTTGGTGCTAACTTTGGATAGAATCAGTTGTGAAAAAAGACTAAGGTTGTGAAAATTAAACTGTGTTCTTATTTAGCATTGGTCTTGAGTACAGGTAGAAAAGTTTATTCATTTACTCTCATTATTATAGTTTAGACAGTTCATTTTCTTATTATCAGTGTCTCACTAAAATTTAAATTGAAAGGTGGTTGGAAAAGATATTTATCTATGAAATGCAAAGGCTATGAGGGAGTTTATAAGCTATTTAAACAACACCAATCAAGACATGATACACCTTCAAAGAATTAATGACCACTTGAGAATGGTTGATGATCTGAATCACATCTGGGAAATAGTAACCCTAGAGTAGTCATTAATTCAGAACCTTGTTTTTAAGATGAGAATATAAAATAAAACATATGGATTTTTAATGGTTGATAGATGGACTGAAAATTTTAGAGAATTTATACTAACCAGTCAAGCTTTCAGAAGTATAGGTCAACATTAAATGTTTAATAGGTTTTTGTGATCTGTATTCCATGTAATTAGCATTTTGAACTAATGTACCATTAGAAGCAAAATAGGTCCTTAAAATGTTTTGCTTTATTTTAGCACACAAACCTGTTGTGCTCATAAATATAATGCATGGCTTAGTCCTCATTTAACTATTATTAGTTGCAATGTATACCAAAATATTTTAATTAAAAGGTCTTTTAATCAAAAGCATGAAACTGGGATTTTAAAAATATATACATGCACATACACACATATGTATTTTATCCTTTGAATGTTCATGATTCTGCATACCATGTTTGAAGAGGTAAAATTAAATCTGTATTGCCTTAGCTCCATTTAATAATGTTACTTATTTAGTCAAATTACATGCTTACCTTAAATGCAGTGCTTTCTAATGCACATTAGAAGGGATTTCTTCATGGTTTCTTTAAAAAATTGCTCTTAAGATATAACCACATTAACCCTAGCTTGTATGACTCAGATTGAGCACCAGACTACGAACCAAAGGGCCACTGGTTCAATTCCCAGTAGTGGCACATGCTTGGATTGCAGGCCAGGTCCCCAGTTGGGGGCAAACCAGAGGCCACCACACAATGATGTTTCTCTTCCTGTCTTCCTCTCTCCCTTCCCCTCTATCTAAAAAT
This sequence comes from Noctilio leporinus, assembly GCA_004026585.1. Taxonomy (NCBI): domain Eukaryota; kingdom Metazoa; phylum Chordata; class Mammalia; order Chiroptera; family Noctilionidae; genus Noctilio; species Noctilio leporinus. The sequence goes on along the minus strand of PVIW01007697.1, from coordinate 66,439 downwards.
AAATAAATAGAATATTTTTAAAAATCCACATCTTTAAAAAAATAACCACATTGTAAATCTTACAGTTAAAGGAATAGATACAGCAAATATCTTAGTTATTTTTATTCTTTTTATTTATAAATACTATATTAGTTTTTTTGATGATCATAAGCCTGATTTGCCTGTAACAGACCTGTTTTATTTGTTGTCCAAGAAAAGTTATGAATTGTGCCTTTTCCATTTGTAAGTGTTCTTGTTTATTTGATATATTATTTAGTCACTCTGATATTTCTGACAATATCAATCGCATTACAAAAAGCCCCAAACGTCTAATAATTCAAACACAAAATAAATATTATTTTCACTCTTGAAATAGTTTAATGTGAGCATTCCCAGCTGGTAGGAGTTTCTCTGCCTGCTTTCCAGAAGGTGGACACAGTACTTCTCCACATATTTCATTGGTTACAACCTAGTTACATGACTACATTTAAGGGAAGGTAGAAAATGTAAGCCTGGGAAGAAGAGAAATGGATTTTAGCTGAATGGACTAAATTACTAATGGTTACCCTATATTCATTGTCCTAATTTTCTCTCATTAATGGAACCTTGATTTTGAGGCTGCAATGTGTCCAGCTAAAAATCCTGACAACTTCTAGAGTATTTCACAGGTAGTTGTGCCAAAATACTACATTCTAGCCAATGAGCTGAAAATGGGGGTGTTTGTGGAATTTCCAGAGATGCTACTTGAAATGACTTCATGCAATTAGAGGTCAAACCTTTTTGACTGACACATTTCCCTTTTGCCATCTAGAATGCAAATAAGTTGTCTAGAACTTCAGCAGCCGTCTTAAATCCTAAAGTGAACTTGAGAATGAGGTCACATACTAGGAATATATAGTTGCATACTGTACAATCATTAAAATTACATTTATGCTGTAGACTTCGATAACATTGAAATATGGTACTATATAATATTAAGTGGAATAAAGAGCAAAATATTTCTAATCTTTATTTTTAAGATGTTTATTCTAGGGAAAACATGAAACAAAATGAAACTATTAAGAATGTTTTTTCTCAGTCATAAGAATATGGGTGATTTGATTTTCTGCTCATATTTCTACTTTTTCCAAAATTATCTGCAATAAGTATATATTTCTTTTACTACTATATCATTGCAATAATGGTTTCTCTTTTACAAAGTATTGTATAATGGTTTCCAATAGCTTTTTAAAATGTGAAATCTTTAAGTATACAGTTATAATCACTTAACAAAGACTGGGAATAAACTGAATAATGAAAAACATGGAAAATAAACATTCACAGATATTGTCTACCTTATTAGTTTATGCTCAGTATCTAATATTAATTTCTAGTTCAGAGTAGTCAAAAATACTGATTAAGTGAAAAATTGAATAATTGACTATTTTAAATGAAAAGTGAGGTTAACTTAACGTAACTTGGAATTAACTATTTTAAAGTAAACCCAGTAACATTTTGTATATTGACAATATTGTGCAACCACCACTTCTAGTTCCAAATATTTTCATCACTCCCCCAAAAAAAACCCATACTCATTAAGCAATTCCTCCTCTTCCTCTCTTCCCACCTGCCCATGACAATGAGTAGTCTGCTTTATATCTCTATGGATTTACCTATTCTGGATATTTCATAAATGAAATAATATAATGTGCAACTTGTGTTTGGCTTCTTTCATTTTACATGTTTCTGAGTTTTATACATGATGTAGCATGTACTGGTATTTTATTCCTTTTTATGGATGAATATTTCATTTTATGTAATGCCATGCCACTCAGGCAATGATGGACATTAAGAGCCTTTTCACTTTTTAGTTATTGTTAATAGTGTTACTATGCATATACTTATATTTTGGGGAGGGGTGCCTGTTTTCCATTTTTTTAGGTATATATTTAATAATGGAATTGCTAGGTCATTCTGTGTCTAACTGCCAAATTATTTTCTTCCACAGTGGCTGAAGCATTTTACATTCTCAGTAGCAATGTATGACAGCTCTGACTCTTTCACATCCTCACCAACAATTCTTATTCTCCATTTGTTTTTTTCTTTTGTGTGGAAACTGATAAGCCAATTCTAAAATTTTGTGCAAATTCAATAAATAACCAATAAAATCTGGAAGAACAATAATACATTGAGGCATTTACACCACAAAATTATATATAACATGTAGTAATTAACAGTGTGATATTGGTACAAGGTTAGACAAAGTAACTAATGGACCAGACCAGATAATTTAATAGTAGACCCACTCTTATCACATCACATGATTAACCAAATTACAGTAATGTGGGTAAAGTATTGCTTTCAATAAATCGTTTTGGGGTCAGTCAGATATGGAAAATAATGTATCTTCATCCTTTGCACCAGCTGTCCAATGTATTGGTTCTGGGGCTTCTTGGAAGGGGCTTCACTGGATGCCTTGGTCAGCTGCCCCCTGTGTTGTGCACCAGGTAGGAGCTACAAGGTGATAAGCAGTTGGCAGCTGCCACTACTGTCCAGCTGGGGATCACTTAGCAAGAGGTACAAGAAGGCATGCTAAGGCCAGATGCTACTTGCTCTGGATTTGTGGACCTTTCAGATATTTTAGGGAAGTCTGCAGCTCTGGCCGAGGCCAGCCACTTCTGAGTAACAGCTGCCAAAAGAAAGTCTGGCCTGTGCTTGGGCTGGGTGGGTTCTCAGTGAATCACCAGCTCAGAGCACGTGAGTCATTAGCAAGTAAATCTGTGCAAGAATTGTTTGAGAGAAATGCCCTGGACTCCAGAAGCTGTTTATCTCGCCTGGATGGAATCTCCGCTGATTTTCACTGTCAGATATTGTGGGGACTTCTTTTCCCGACACTGGTGCGCTGGGCTGGGGAGCCTTGTGGGGCCAGGACCCCTCGTTGATCAGTGATGATTGCTGCAGCCCAGGAACCACTCCTATTCTTAACTGCCACATACGGGTGTTGAAACAGCTCAATTTACATCTGTGCCCCTCCTACCAGTCTCAACTTGGTTTACAGGGGTTCTGGTATAAGGGCTCTTTTCAAATAATCTATAATTTGTCATTTAGATGTAGTTGTGGGAGGAGGTGAGCACAGCATTTACCTACTCTAACTAGAAGTTCATGGCAGGCTCCCTGAGAATTCACTTTCAATTTGAGATCTTGTTTTTTTCCCTCCCCAAAGAAACATCCACAACTATTTTCTTTTCATGTATTGTTTTCTTCTATCAGAAGACAAATATTGGAATGTTTCAGTTTAATTCCTATATTTCTTAGCTCTCATAATTTTAAATTCATTTCCTCATTAAATAAATCAGGATAAATTATCAGTGATATATGCCAGTGTATATTCATATAGTCCAATGTATTAATCATTTTTGTCAGTTTATGTTTTGCCTATCTACTGATTACATACCAATTACAATGTACGAGCATATTCGTATATATTTCCAGTTGTTTCTTTTTGCTATCCTCTGCTATATATATGAAGTTACTCTTTTTTTTTTTAATCGTGGAGGTGATTCCATAATTAATATCATTGGCATCTTAAATATACCATACTTATAAATTGTCAAATTTTATCATTTAATTATTTTCCCTCTATGTTTATACTTTGTCACTGTTGATTTTATTGGCTCACTTCCCTATGGTCAGGTTTCTTCAGTTTGGTTCAGTTCTTTGTTGCTAAAATAGGCCTGTCAATAGATCAGCAACCGCATTTGTTAGTCTTATTATCTTCCTTTCCTGTGTTGAAGTGGACACTGAAAGGGTGCGAAAAGCCAGCCTTCAATCAGTAAGCATGGCTCCTACCTTCAGTTTCATGCAAATGACTTCTGTTATTGACACTGCCTAAATAGTTAAAACTGTTGTGCAAGGCACCAATACCTGCTTTCAGACAGAGGTCTCAGCAAGTCTACACCTTCCCCTTCAACTCTTTTCATTGTTTTGCATTTATGTTCAGTTTTTCTTCAAAGAGGTCCTTGTTTTCATGCTGGCTATGCAATTTTTATTTTATTTTATTTTTTTTAGTTTTACACTTTATGACTTCTTTACGTTGAACAGAGAAGGACTATCAAAGCAAAGGATTATGACATCATCTTCACCAGAAATTCAACATGATATAAATTAACACTGTTGACTTGATTTGCTTGTTGGATAAAGGACACTTTATAGACCTGCTACTTTTTGTTAATTTCCATTTGTCTATTAGGGTTCGATAGTTTTCAAGTGCAAGTCACCTATTTAAAATGTTAGAACCAGCCCTTTTTTAAAAAGCATGAAGATTATATTTTTTAAGATGCATGAACGATTCTTTTACCCTTTATATTAGTCAATAGAAAACTACTGCAAAATTTCAATAGCTATTTTCTCCAGAATCATTCAAAACATTTCAGGGGAAAAATTATATATAAGTAATTGTTACAGTTTTATTGTAATAGAAAGTATGATTTTTTGAAAAATTTTTAAAGATTTTATTTATTATTTTTAGAGAGAGGGGAAGGGCAAGAGGCAGAGAGGGAGAGAGACATCAATGTATGGTTGCCTTTCACCTGCCTCCAGCCACAGACCTGTCTGGAGACCTGGCTTGCAACCTGGTTATTGTGCCTGAGCTGGGAATCAAACCAGCAACTTTTGGGTTTGCAGGCTGGCACCTTATCCATTGTGCAACCAGCCAGAGAAAAGTATGATTTTTATAAATATATTTTATTGCCATTCCCTGCTAAGTTTTCTCTAAATACCAGTACATCCATAACAACGCTTTTGTACAAAAAAAGTAATAATTTGCATTCCATGACAAATACCTATTTTATTATTTCACGTGTTTTATACTAAGCTTAAAGTAAACACACACACACACACACACAATCTGTCCCTCTTTGTGGAAGTTCTGGATGCCAAGTAGTGAGTGATCTTGCTTTGCGTGTACCAGCGGAACAAATTTCTCACAGCAGCTATTCACTCATAATCTAATTTGCTTTCAAGTAGATCTTCTAGACTATAATGGGTAAAGGCAGAAGGCAAGCTACCCTTGACTTCTGGTTTTTCAAGTTTACACCTATGAAGCAGAGAGAATGTCAACTCACATATAAATGCATCTTCATGTATTCTCAGCCCTGGGGTGACTCTTGTGCTCAGAGATCCACTCTATTTAGAAATGCAGTCTGCACACTGTGTCTTCAAAATATGCTCTTCTGCTTATTTCTTCTATAAAAACTAAATATGTATTTTGTCCCTGAGCAGATAATCAGAAATTCTAATGTGGCCACTTAATATAGAAAGACAGAAAAATAAATGGGGAGGGGTACTAACTACACTTAAAGTGTCTTTTATGTAAGACTTTTTCTAACATGATACAAAATTCCTATTTTGTATGTGTGTGTTGATTGACAACATGAGTGATATAATGAGAGAAATTTTCACGGCAAATTTTGGCATCACTATTAAGGTTTGGTAACCTCTCTTTTGGCTGATGGAAGGTGCTTACTGGGAGAAGGAAATAGTCCTCATTGGTGAACTAGCTGATGCTGCCACTTAGTGCTAGAGTTTATCAGGAGCGTCAAACTCATTTTCACCAGGGCCACATCAGCCTCGCAGCTGCCTTCCAAGGGCCAAATGTCATTTTAGGACTGTGTAAATGTAACTACTCCTTCACAGTTAAGTGAGCTGGGTAGAAACAAGGTGCTGGGCTAGATAAAACAAGATGGAGGGCTGGATTTGGCTTTGGGGCCTGTATTTGCTACCCATGTACTAGACAGTTCTTGGTACAAAGTGTTTTATCCATTAATACATAATATTTTAATCCTAAAATCTTAAGATTTCAAACCTAAAAAATGAATGAAGGGCAGAAGTATTGAATTTTATAATGTTTTACATTACTTGGGTTTTGAGAAACCAGTGTTGGCAATTACCTGTTTTGAAGTATTACTAAAGGGGGAAAGCATGTATTCAAATGAATAAGATAATTGAAAGTCAACCCTTTACTAGGACAATGCCTAGAAACAAGGCATGGTCTTTACATGTTCTCATTTTATATTTATTACTCAAACTGTAGTCATATCTCAGTACTTGTCAGTTTCAGAAATAATCAAACCTGCTACTTGTAGCATTTTGACAAGAAAAATATGTTTCAGCACTTGACTCTTGCTTGCCTCATGTCACACTTACTAAACTTGTATGAGTCATGAGGCCACCCTGCAAGAGAAAGTACCCACCATCACTTGCCACTTTTCAGAATGGATTAATGATAAGCACTGAGGTATCACTGTATTTTAATATTAAAACAATGATCTCTGCCTACATATGTTTTACTATTTGTAATGTGACCTAAATATTGTTACTGGGAGTCATGCTATGAGTAAGACATAGACTTACATCAAAATGGGTAAAACCAGGCCCTGGCTGGTGGTGGCTCAGTGGATAGGCACTGGCCTGTGAACCCAAAGATCTCTGGTTCAATTCCCAGCCAGGGCACATAACTAGGTTTCAAGTCAGGTCTCCAGCCAGGTCTGTACCTGGATGCAGGTGAAAGGCAACCATACATTGATGTTTCTCTGACACTCTCCCTTCACCTCTCTCTGGAAATAATAAATAAAATATTTTTTTAAAAAATGAGTAAAACCTAGCTTATAGAATAAATCTATCATAGCATGAACGATAAAGAAGGATAATTTTATAACCTCAGCAATACTTACTAGGGTTCATTTTCTCACTCTCATTACTAATTTCGTTTGCAGAGTCAGAATAATCACTCCATAGTTCAAAGGAGTTTTCTATTCCCAGTGTTTTTCTATTTACAAGTTACTTAAATAATATGTACAACCAATGAATCTTTATGTGTACATGGAAATAATGTAATTTTTAGATAATTTCAGTAGTCAATTATGACTCATTAAAGATACAACTTGATCAGGAATTATTATATATAATGTTACACATTATATCATCTGTTAATTTCTCAGGGATGCAGTGACAATTTTTCACAAACTGGTTAGCTTCAAACAAGAGGAATTTATTCTCTCACAGTTGTGGAGGCAAAGGTCTGAAGTGACTATATTGGTACTGCCAAGTTTCTCTTAAGAATCTTGAAAAGACTATTTTCTTGCTTGTACCAAACTTCTGGTGTTTTTCGGTAATCCTTGGAATCCTTAGGTTGTAGCTTCATCATTCCACTTCCTGCTTTTATCTTTACATGGCTATCTTTTCTGGATGTGTATGTCCCTTCATGTGGGCTTTTTTTTTTTTTTTCCAAGGATGCCAGTCATTGCATTTAGGGTCTACCCTAAGATTATGATATCATCTTAACTGATTATATCTGCAAAGGCTCAATTTCAAAATGAGTTCACGTTTGCTGGTTCTAGATGAACACAAAATTTGGAAGGGAAAATATTCAACTCACTACATGGTAGCATATTAATTTTTATAGTTATGTAAAAGGTATACTCCTGATTCAAAGTAGAGCAAGTTATAATTAAATAGGTAGACTGATTCAATATTAAGTCAATACTTTATTCAATTCCTGTGTCTTTTTTAGGTTAACATTAGGCATTCTGAGTAAGTTCATTCTTATCAAGTAGTTGTAGGAAAGCTAAGGAAAGTTAAATACATAAGCATTAGTAAAAAATATTTTATGGTTATGTGCTGGTAAAATAAGTAATCTGTGTTTAATGGCTTTTAGTATTTCATTATAAATAGTTCTTTTGTATGGAGGGTGCTGTCCTTAGTGATATCTGGGAAAAAATAATGTTGTGTATAACAGAATAATGAAAACAAAGATATTTGGAAAACTTGTATGTATTTTTTTCTAATTTCAGGAAATAACCTTAATTCAGAATTTAGATATGGCCTTAACAGCCCTTAAATAAATCTTGAAATATTTCTGAAATCAAAGAAGCATGTAATTATTTAAAATTAATTTTTCGTGGTTTTATAGATGCCTCTCACTATCAGGCTTTGGTCTGTTTTGTACTATAAATCAATGGCAGTTACAATAAATTATCCAAACTGGTTTCTTTTGAAAATTGAGTGAAAACTATTAATAATTATCCTGGGATAATAGATATAAAGCATAAAATTCTGCTAGTTGTTATCAATCTGCTGATCTTTTTATCTATTATTGGAATAATCTCAACAGGGCAAAATGTAATAATTAGGCATAGCTTCTTTAAGTCATAGTCAATATTTCATAGTTATTGTACTAAGAAGGAGGAAGGTACTAATCCAGCTCAAAGACCGTGCAAATTGTTATTGTCTGCATAATCTCACAAAGGGGAAAAACTATAAGTAAAATATAAAAGCTACCGTCTGTTTAAAATTTCACATGCAATAGGTTAAATACTATTTTTGTGCATGTCTTTATTTTTATCCCAGGTGCTTGATTACTACAATTGAAATAAATATTAACCGTCATCAGAATATCATTAGAAATATTCAGGAGACTTAATTTTTTTTTAATGAAAAAATTCTGTTTATTTTGATGATAGATTTTTTTGGCAAAGAAACAGAATTTTCTTTATAGGCTCTTAATTTTACAAAAAAATTGCAAATTAGTTATATAAAGGTCATCACCTGAGTCTCATTTGTAATAGAGGGTATATGGAAAGACTCATGTTTCAGAGCTGTGTTTTCAGGGTTCATAAGAAAAGCAAAATAGTAATAAGAAAAAGCAAAAAATCAAAATAGATGAAAAAGAAGATCATGAAAATAAAAGAATATAAGAAATGAGGAAGGAAAGAGGAACAGAGAATATGTCTGCGACAAGAAACATGGAAAGAGATACTGGTTTTGGAGATTTTTTATAACCTACAAAATGTTACCGAATAAGAAGCTTTGCATGGAGTGTTTTTACCGCAGGAATAGACCCTGGCATGCGCCAGTGCAATTAGACATCCTATTCATCTCTGTCAGTAATGGCCATTCAAAGACTGATTTCAAAGAAAGGCTCCTTATGAGAAGGAGGACACCAAAAAACATTCGAAGTGGCAAGTGATTAATGGCATCATTACTGAGTCCTTTAGCTATTATGCAAAACCTATAGTGTTTATGTAAACAAAATGGGAAAAACTGGAATATCCATGTATTGCCAAATTCTGAATCTTTTATTACAAATGCATTAATATAACAGGTCACAGGCTAAAGATAAACTTTACTGCCTGGATAACTAAGTGGTGAACAATATCAATTATAACTAAACATTTGGCTTATAATAGAAAAGAACTAATATCATTTCTGTTGCATCAGTTATGACATTTGATGTCTAGAGGCCACATATTAGAAGCTAAAACTCATAGAGAATGAGGCTTTCTGTTAAGGCAACACAGGTTTTGCTAATACATGAGACTCTCACCAGGTAGGGGATTCGGAAGCTCTCGGCACTGGGCACCTTAGATTAACCTGAGTATATTCATAAGAGTTGCAGAAGGTTGAAATATTTGAGTATGATAATGAGGAAGCAGTAGTTACACTGGCTGTTAAAGAATAAAAAAACAAGTGGATATATATGAGTAGGCTTGTGAGGTCAACCATGATGTATATATTGTTTTTTTAAAAAAATGTATTTTATTAACTACATGTGTAACACAACCTTATTTTTTAACCTTAAAAATACCTACAAAAATTATTGGCAGCATATATATATGCAGAATATACATATGATCATAGAGAAAATATATGGTATGTGACTTCCAACTGGTTATACTGTGGTAATTCAATTTCCTTCTGGATTCAAAATTAGATTGAGAGAACTCTGGTAGAAAATGACTTTTATTTATTTATTTTTTACCTTAGGTCCTTTTATTTTTTAAAAATGGTAGAATTATAGATGATATTCATACTCATTTTTATATTTTTAAAATAAAGGAAAATGCTTGGACTTCTGAAAAGGAATGGAGTTATTAAAATTTGGTTGTCAAAACAATCAAAATAAAACGACGTGATTTATAACTTAAATTTGCATGAAAGGAATGACAGACTCCCTTTGTTGTTATATAGATTACAATGGTGTTCTCGGTCCTTAGGAAAAAAGATAGAGAGGGATATGTTTCAAAATTCCTGTTGGCAAGAACAGCAAGGAAGATAAAGACTTCATGTTATAGCTAAAATTCTACAAAGATAACTACAATTTTTAAGAGTTCAAGTGACCACTGATTACCTTCCAACAGGTCATAGGAATAGTTTTATCTTAAATGATTTGGATATGTGATCATTTACTTAATTGTGCATAAATGTATCAGTTCTGCCAAACATCTATTAATATGCAAGTTATGTAGTATGAAAAGAAAGGTCAGACATTGTAATGAAAAACCTTTTTTATTTGTTGTACTTACAAGTAAATTATAAGGACTTAAAGACATCTTTATGGTTACTAAACAGTGAGATGACTACGCCAATATTATAAAACTTCCTAATGTAATACATTAGAGTTTAATATAGTGACAATAAGACAATGAAAAAATGGGAAAAGACTGCAGAAAGGCTAGGGTACGGGAGACCTCTTGGCATTATTTAGCATTCTTGTGGAATTGCTACATTGGGAAGGATGAGCACACTTACTGTTTAAATGAGCAGATATTTGGCAGAAAGTTATTTCTAAAGTCATGGTTCAGCTGTGTCTAGTAGGAAACAACCTCCCTAGAAAACCAAACAGAAGAATCATCTACAATGTGTACAAGGACAAGAGGAATAAAAGGAGGAAGTAAATATACATGAAGACCAGTAACTACAGGAAACTACTGCTGCCCCTAGGCTGAAGGGGCAAAAGAAAAGTGCTTATTCAGAGCCCAATGATCGATAGAGTGCTACTGAGGACACTTCTGGTGTTGAAATTACTGACTCCATTTTTCAACAAGCCAGGAGTGACATGCCAATTAATGTTGCAGGAATCTTGGTGCCCACAATCTGCATTGCTGCTGATGCATTGCCTGGAGACAGAGAGCCAGTGAGCCTGTGCTACTAAGATGCTGAACTACCCCTGCTTCTGCTGCTAGAGCAGCAAGTAAAACAGGGCAACAAAAATACCTTTTCTCCTCCTGCTTTTAATCTCCCACCAGTGCCTCTCCCAGTGCCTCTTATTGACAGGACCTAACTGGAAGTTAGGCAGCAGTGGGTTCTGGGAAATTAATGCTACATGTGTTGTGTTCTTTATTTTTTTTTAAATAAAGTTTTTATTCATTATTTTCAGAGAGAAGAGCAGGGAGGGAGGAAGAAAGGGGGAGAAGCATCAATGTATGGTTGCCTTTCACCTGCCTCCAACTAAGGACCTGGCTGGAGACCTGGCTTGTAACCTGGTTATGTGCCCTGGCTGGCAATCAAACCAGTGACCTTTGGGTCGCAGGCTGGTGCCAATCCATTGAGTCAAGCCAGTTAGGGCTGTTGTGTTCTTGAAATCAACAAGCTTAAGAGGTCTGTCCCGAAAATATCGACTGCACAAATGTTTAATTATATTGACATTGGCTTGATACTTTCAGGACAGGCCTTCCTATACTGAGCATCTGCTATGTGCTGGGCATATTTTAAGCACCGGGGGCTCAAAAGTGAACAAGATAGATAAGGCTTCTGCACTAAAAAGAAATAAATGATAGATCAATGGTGAAATGGTGCTGAAATTGGGGGAGATCTCGCTGCTCAATGTCATATTTGAATAAAACTATAAAATACCATCATGGATGGTGAGGCATGTGGGTTTCAGAGGGAAGAGTGTCCTTGGCTGAAGTCTCACCTAATGCAGAGCTTCTTAAGCTTGGACGTTGTGGGAGCCAACATGGCTGAGTACAAAGGGAACAAGGACAAGAGTAAGTAGGAACTGAGGACAAAGTGTTACCATCTCCCTTCCTCCTGCACTAATAACAGTTAATGCATCTGGCTCAGATATTCTGTGGAACTCTCTTTGAAATGCTCTGTTCAAAAGGTACAGCAGATATTTGTAGATATTTGTCAGTATTCTGACATTGACATTACTTCTAAATTTGATGTACAGGATGATCATATGCATGAAGCTTGTGCCAAATAAAATTAGCTCTCGAAGAAATGAAAACTACAGTATTTTACTTGTTAAATTATAATTGTAAATATACAATAAAAGTGACAAAAGAACATTGACTAGTATTCTTGTCATGATGACAGCACTGTACACATTGAGAAGCAAGTGTATAGCACAAACTATGAAACCATTCTTCCCTAGTATTCATGAGAATCATGCCTACGGAATGCAAAAATTATGTGACATGTACTTGATGGAGTTAACTGCTTAGTTTTTAAACACTTGTAAGATAACAAAGAAAAGTGGCTTTATAATTTGAAGTGTATTAATAAAAAACATTTATGATTCTACAAATAGAGTTTCACTAACTCACAGATGTTTTATGGTGACTTGGATGTATTAAGAACTCCAAGGTCAGTCTTTCCTGTTTTGTGAATAATTGCGTAGGGATATTTTATTTTAAAATTCTTTGTAAGTTACTTTAAATAGGGTATAGAGTGTTATCTTGTTTGACTTCTTTTGGATGGAATGTTAATGTTCAAAATTGCTAGTGTGAACATGCTGTCAGTCCATCCATGACACTTGGCTTAACCATCCAGCACCCTGAATTCCTCTAATGGAGCATGAAAATACATATTAAAATCATATGGAATACTATTATATCTTCCTAAAGAAAATAAATACAAAATTAAATTATTAATGTTACTCAAACCAAACTGAATATTTTATAATTATATAGCACTGGATTCTAGAATGCAAAATGTACCTGAATTTAAATACCTCATGCGTTTTGTCACTTACAGAAAAAACTTGTAGCTTGTGGTATGTGGAAAAGACCATTCCCAACAGATTTTTCTGATTGTAGAAATCATGAAGAGTGATAATCTCTATAGATGACAGAGAAGAAAAATTGGTTTTAATTTACTATCAGTGGATCTTTTAAATATAGTAAATTTTTAGGCTGAAAGAGTAATGTTATGTAAAATTGACACATTGCAAAATCTCATATTTTAAGGTTAATTGGAATATTTTTGCTAGCACATCCCTTACCTATGTAGGAATGTATATGTGCATGCATACATGTGTACACATACACCCACATATATGGACTAGTGGTTCAAAATTCAAAATAACATCTTAGGAAATATGAACATGATAGATCTGCTGAATACAAATTATATTGAAAATGCATTGAGTAACCCAGTGAATTACCAGTAATATTTTTTTCTTTTCTTTTTGCTTTTCTAAACACCAAATTGTCCAGATTTCATTTCAATTGCTCAGCAAAGTTGCAAGAGAGAAAGGTGGCAGGCAGATAACTTGCATTTCCCCTATTTCTCTGTCTCTTTTTGTCTCTGTATTTTTACTTTTATTTCTGCAGATCCTGCAGTCTCAGATTTCCACAGTGTTCTGACACCAATAGCATATGTGGAATAGGTCAAGTGTCTGCCATTTTTGGTAAATTTCACTTAAGCCCAGGCTTTTGTCTTCCCTGGTTCTCTGTTCCTTTACTTGGGAACTCTGTTCTCATGTTCTAACCTTCTCCACAATGCATTAAGACTCTCTTATCTCATTTAATTATCCACTGAGCATCTAAACAATCTGCTAATGATAGACCGCATATCAAATCTATTTTAGGTACATAAGCCATGTGCCCTTGTGCTGTGTCATATTTCCTTAAAATATCTTTGTGTCCCTGTACCTTTGTCTGTAATTTCCAGTTACATCATTGGATCATTGTCTTATTTTCTATTTTGCTTCTTGTGGTTCATAGAATGCATAGCAGCAGCAAAATCCTACAGTAGTTGTCTTAGGACAATCATTGAGATACATGTTTTTCTAGAAAGTTTAGAGTATGGAAAGGTAATGCAAAATTTGGTTTACTGGAAGTAAGCAGGAGAAATCAGGGCATGGGCAAGAATGAATGGAGGAATAAGAAAGAATACTAGGTTCAAAAGTAAGATTATTAGGTCTAAGTTTGCAGGATAGTGAGGGTCCAGATGAATGATTCCTTGGATCCCAGTGGAAGTGGTAGTGAAAGACTAAGGAATTGGTTACTAAAGAAGCTGAGTTATTAATGGGCAAAAATAGTCCCCTATTTTGTATTTATAAAAGATGGTTGTCTACCAGTTCTACTGTTGAAGTATCATGAAAGTGATCATAATTTTAAAGTCTATAGAAATTTTTAAAAATTGTATATAAATAATATGCTTACCATTGATTTCTATTATATAATATTTATTAAAATGTGTTTAGCACCTTTTGGAAAATTTTACTATAGTATATTGAATATAAATATTTTAAGACTTTAATATTTAAGTCTTAAGACTTAAATATTTAAGACCAGTTAAATATTTTACCTTATTTTTTCATTAATATTTATCATGTACCTGTTACATTCAAGAAACTATTATAGATATTATTTATTATATACACTGCTTACAAGTGTTTGCTTATTTTCCTGTTGGTTTTTTCAATTATTTGTTTATTATGATGATGAAAAGTTTATAAAAAGATTTATTAGTTTATGATATCTTAACAGCTATTTCTAGACCTTTAAATAATGTTGCTAGCAAGGGAAAAATTATTTTGACATTTCTTTTCTGTTGTTTTATAATTGCCTATTTTCTCACATGTTGTTAGCATTTATATTACATCTTTTGTTCACACTGATATTCTTAATTTTACTATCTTTAATATTCAGTAAAGATGTCAGGTTCTAAAAAAGATACAGGGATGTTTCATGTTTTTGACTTTCTGAAATTAAGGATTATTTTATGATTGATTTTAGGATATCCAGTGGTCTGTCCCCAGAATCATACATTTAGTGTAATTTAACAAAATAACATATAATGTATCTTGAGATATGCAGCCTTGAGAAAATGACAAAGTTCAGTACCAGTTTTTTTCTTTTCTCTTCTGAGTCCATTTTATGGTTCAAATATAATCCCAGTGAAAATGCCAATTTAGCCTTATTTTTTTTATTGTATTAACAATTTCTATTTTTTCAATCAAAACAAAAGCACAACATTGCAAAATGTTTTGGCTATTTCATTAGAGAATTTCCATATTCTGTCCCCAAAGATAGGGTATAATAAAAAGAAATATTGATTTGTATAGATTTTAAAAATAAGATTGAGTTTTATATTGCATATTTTTCATATTTTTGCTTATTATTCTTACCTCAGTACTTCATTTTCTTCTATTTAGATTTTTATCAATCTTACTTCATATTCCAATATATTGATTGTTTACAGAGCAATTCAGTGAAGTGCAATGGACTCCAGAGGAAGTTAACTAGGAGGGTTGGTTGGTTATGAGAGGATTGCTATTAAGGAAGAAAAGTGTTGAGTTCCTTTGAAAATTTTACAAGTATTTTTTTTATGTATTCACACTGTTGTAAACTGTTGATAAGTTTGAGAGCAAAAGCTATCTGAGTTTATTTGGAGGTATTGTGAGATGAAAGAATCATCTTAATCTGGTTATAACAGTATGGCTTAGTTGATGTTAGTCACTCTGAGTCAGCAATAAAATTTCAGAGATTTGTAAAGTAATTGACACAGCTGAGAAAAATTAAGAACAAGAGCCAAAGGGTTCTTTGCTTTATATTGATTCAATCAGCGAGAATAAAAATATATTCTTTAAGGTTTTAGCAATAGACACAGAAAGATGTAAATAGGTTATTATTATTATTATTTTTTTTGGTGGTACAAAGGATATATTTTTAAATGTTTGTTTAACTGGTTGTTTTGTTCTATCCTTATATTAAAAATATAAAATACTGTAAATAGTGCTGCTATGAACATAGGGGTACATAGGTTCTTATGAATGGTGTTTCAGTGCAGGAAACAGCCTAAGTGCCCATCAGTGGATGATTGGATCAAAAAACTTGGGTACATTTACACAATGGAATTCTATATAGCAGAAAGAAAGAAGGAACTCGTACCTTTTGCAACAACATGGATGGAACTGGAGAGTATTATGCCTAGTGAAATAAGCCAGTCAGTGAAGGACAAATACCATATGATCTCACCCATTAGGGGGCAATAATGAACAAAACGAGCAACAAGCAAAACAGAACCAAATATATGAATACAGTGAATAGGCCTTCAGTGGTCAAGGGGAAAGGGGTTGCAGGGAGGGGGGAGGCAGAGGCAAGGAAGGGGAGCAGCTTAGACAAGAACCTAGTATAAAGGAACCATGGACATGGACAACAGGTGGGATTGACTTTGGGGGGAATGGGTGGGTGGGGAGGGGGACAGAGGGGAGCAAAAAGAGGATGGATGTGATACAACAACAATAAAATTTAAAAAAAAATAAAAATGGAAAAAAAAGTAAAATAGTTTGGAGAAATTTTTCAGGATAGAACTAAGTGGAATATTAACTTCTTAAGGAATTAGTTTTGAAATTAATGTAATTACTGTAGATGAGAATTATTTGGGTACACCTCTCAGATAGTCAATTTTTAAAATGTTATTTTAATAATCTAGTTCACTAGATTCAGAATATTTGAATTACTATTTTAAAATAAGTACCAGTGAAATTTTTTTTAAATTTTATTTATTATTTCCACAGAGGGAGGAAGGGAGAGAGGCAGAGAGGAAGAGACACATCAATGTATGATTGCCTTTCACCTGCCTCCAGCTATGGACCTGGCTGGAGACCTGGCTTGCAACCTGGTTATGTGCCCTGGCTGGGGAATCGAACTAGCGACCTTTGGGTTCGCAGGCCGGTACCTTATCCACTGTGCTACCAGCCAGGGCCCAGTGAAATTTTTGGCATAAACAAAATAAGAATTTTGTTTTACAAATATCTTTCAATACTTCCTTTATTTAACTTTTTTTCTGCTATCCCCCTTTTATTGACTAACACCTATTTATGAGATATTAAAATATATATATATAATCTGTGGTTTCACTTACTAAATTTAATTTTACTTTCTTCCAGAAGGCTGTGTGGCAACTGATCATAACACTGTACTTTTTGAGTATATTAATTTATAATTTTGAAACTAAAGATGGAATATCTTTTAATATATTTGAAATGTTATAACTTTATAAGCCTTCACAGTGCCTTTTAGGTTGAAGGTGCTCAAATATGTTTTTGTATAAATGAATGCATGAAGTTGAAAGACATGCAAATCCAGTGAATTGCATAACTCAGAAGTTACATTATGTGAATAACTGGAATAGTGTGGCCTAAATCCTCAACTTTATTAATGAACACCTCTGGGTGGAAGTTGTGAATGTTGAATCTGCTGCTAACTTTGTGGGTGACCTTGAGCAAGGGTCCTGTGTATCCCTTTGCATCTATTTCTTTATACATACAATATGGAAGTTGGTCCAGATATATATGTAATCTAAGCTTCCTCCCTTCCATCTGGTGTCCATGATAGCCTATATATGCTTTCATACTCCCATAAATAGTTTATTAATTTCTGAGGATGATCAATCCATCTCTGGATAATTCTAAATAACCAGTAAAGTTCTTGTACTAAGCTAAGATCTGTCTTCATAAGTTTTGCATTGCTCATAAATATGCTAAATATATCCACAGTATATTCATATAGATTATTGATGAAAGTGGTATACAGAACTGAACAGGGCATTGTGTTATGATTACATTTTTTAACAATGAAATAATTTTTAATCCATTTTTAAATTAGTACCATTTGGACATAGTCATTCAATTAGTTGTCAATGAATTGTTTAATTGTTCCAGTGGTTCAGCCAACATTTTTCTATTGTGGACAGAAGGACATCACAATAAATTGACAGATTGCTTGCAAAGTCCTGATCCATTTTGATGGCTGTATCTTCTCGGGGGGAAGAGGGGAAAGAAAGAAGGCATATGGAAAGGAAAGAAGGAAAAACAGAAAGGAAGAAAGGAAGGACAGAAGGAAGGAATTAATTTACCTAAATAAGAGTTTCTCCATGTGCTCAAGCATTTCTACAAATGTATTATATCTCTCATGTTTCAAACGATCCTTCTTTGACAGTTGGCCATGTTTCATTCCTTCTCTATGATGTATAGCCAGTGTCCATTTTTATTTTAGCTCACATTCTTTTTCCATTTAAACTGCTTTTATCAGCTCTTAAAATCAGTAAGATCTTGTTACAACTATTTTGGCCTATTCACATTTTACTCATTTTCTCAGGAAAACTTGACAGAGCTGGCTGCTGCCCCTATACCCCTAGATTATAAATACTATCTTTACTTGACTTTCAGGATTTTGTACTCCATATATTTCCCTTCAACTTTATCAGCCTTTTGTCTATCAATAATGATGGGTGATCCCATCTTTATTAAAGCAATTTTCACCAAAAGTATAACATATTGATATGTATTAAATAATGATTTCTTCATCATCACTTCTAAGCACCATTAACCTAAGGTATTTTTTTTCTGACAAGGTATCCTCATCCTCTGAACTTTCTTCAGCATTATCTTGACTTCTATCCTGTACTTTGTGCAAAAACATCTTACTACTTAATACTCCATGAACAAAATGGGCTTAAAATTCTAATGAATTTTAAATTCTTCAGGCAGATCTGATATAACATCCATGCTTAAATGAAACATTTCAAATAAGCTATCTTTTGCTCTTAAAAGCTTATTACCTGCCCTGCGAACCCAAAGGTCACTGTTCAATTCCCAGCCAGGCCACATAACCAGGCTGCTGGTCTCCAGCCAGGTCCATAGCTGGAGGCAGGTGAAAGCCAACCATACATTGATGTCTTTCTCTCTGTCTGCCTCTCTCCCTTCCCCTCTCTCTAAAAATAATAAATAAAATCTTTAACAATTTTTTTTAATTAAAAAAATGAAAGCTGATTATGTTCCATGTTGTTCAGTGATTTCCCTAATTTTAAATGAGATATTTTGCTCTTGAAAGCTGTTAATACACTCCGTGATGTTTAGTTATTTCTATAATTCTCAAGCCATATTAGAGCGAAACTGTTCTAGGATGCCATGTTGTACACGGGTTTTCCCCAATTCTCCAACCGTGTCAAAGCAAAACCATGTTACAGAAGTGCCATGTTATACAAGGGTTGCCTATATAGCTTCAATGTGAATGCTCATTAACATCTTCACCACTACTATCTTATCCTGGCCTACTAATAGCCTAATAATTGGTCTCTCTTCTTTCTACTATTGCCTTGTTATCTCCACAATAGTTATAGTTATCCTTTAAAAGTTACATTGAACCCTGGCTGGTGGCACAGTGGTTAAGGCGTCAGCCTGCAGACCCAAAGGTTACTGGTTCGATTCCCAGGCAGGGCACATAACCAGGTTGTAAGCCAGGTCTCCAGCCGGAGGCAGGTGAAAAGCAACCATACATTGGTATTTCTCTCTCTTTCTTCCTTCCTCCCTGCTCCTCTCCCTAAAAATAATGAATAAAATCTTTTTAAAAAATTACATTGTATCACTGTCTTACTCAAAATTTCAAAAAGCTTTTTTTCACTCAGAACAAAATTCAAAGGACTTAATATATTTTGCAAACTTCCACATGACCAGGCTAGGCCTACATCTCAGCCCCATCATCTATCACTCCCTTTGTCAGTCATTCTGCTCCAGCTCTACTTGTCTTCATGCAACTTCTTTAGCTTGCCTTTAAATGTGCTCTTTTTTCTGTAGTAAATATTCCTTGCTAAGTTTTTCATATGTCTCTTCCTATATCATAGAGCCCCTTTGCTCAAATGTCACCCAAACTTTCATCATTCTTTACCATTTACCCTCTGTTCTTTTCTCCCTAACACTTGTTTATTGCCTGTATCCCCACACAATGTAAGCATCTTGAACTTAGTTTAGCATCCTGCAGAATTCCTGGCCCATAATAGGAACATAATATTTATTCATGATTGAAAGGCTACTGTTTTTCCTTTATATGGTATCCTGTTTCCATTGCATTTATAATATTTTGCACTTTAGAATGGCTTATAAATTGTTTTACTTTGATATTTTCGCTTCAAGCATAATGACATTTTCAACCTTATTTCTGAAAAGCATGTTGCGCTTAGTGGGGGGAAATGCTAATGGCTGCTATATTAAAATGCTAGCCTTATACACATTCACACGTATGCTTAGAAATGTTATTTATTTAGCTATAATTTTAGACATTTTCTATTAAATCTAAAAATTGTATATTGTAATTATAAAAATCTAAATACCATTGTCTATTACCTTGATTGTGGTGATTGTCTATTACCTTTTCATGGGTGCATGCATATGTCCAAATTCATCATATTGTATACATTAAATAGATGCAGTGTTCTATATTTCAGCTATATATCAGTAAAGCCATTTAAAAAGAAATTTTAAAACTTAAAATGAAAATATCATGAAGTTTAATATTTTATTTAAAACTTAGGTTTTTGTGATTATAGATCAGAAAGTGGATGTTATTTATTCATTGAAATTAAATTTTTTTATTCAAAGACACTAAAAACCTATGTGATTTTTTAACTTAACCTTACTTTAATGGAAAAAAAGGGTCATTTTTTTAAATGTTGGTGGTTTAACTTCTAAGAGCACTATTTCAATAGAAAAATCATGGATCTATGTAGTAAAATATGAAAAATGCACACAAGCTTTAAGATTGCAGTTATCTTTGAGCATACCCATAGAATGAAACAGAGGATATGACCTTTTGTGGTATTTCTAAAATATTACTTTTTGAAGCAAAAAATATGGAATTAATAAAATCAAGATTTAACATTTGTTCAAACATTGTGCTGAGAAAATTCTTACCTGTTGTATATTATTACTTATAACGTTTAGCATGTTTTAAATGTTTTTAATAAACACTAAACAATTAAATATAAGAAAATTATAGTGTGTCTTTTAAATGAATCTATAATCTAATAATAGTGTCTCTGTATGTAACTTGAATAAGTTTACTGTAAAAGCTAGTACTTCTTAAAAAATTTTAAGAGATTTTATTTACCTATTTTATTTTATAGATTTAAATGTCCATCTCACATTTTAACGTTATAGCTTCTAAAAGTCATTTGTTTATTTATCTTTTATTAGTAGTCCTTTACTGAATATAGGATGTCTCAATTTAGATGCCTAAAAACTAGAACACAAGAAATCTAAAACAGAAAGAAGCCATCTTAAATAAATTAGATAATTTTTATAGGAATAGGAAGTAATAAATGAAATGCACTTAAAAATATGATTTGCATTCCAGCTTTTTTTTTAAAGTTTATCATTACTGTCAATGGTGGACTTTTTTGTCTCAGATCTTTAAGTTTATATTTTTGACCCCATTCATTCAGTCACTAAATATACATAATATAACCCTTTTATAATGCTGTAAGTATGGTCTAAAATATGCTGTAATAGATAATCCTATCATTTGAAAGTGCATAAAATTACTAATGAGCTTTCTGAGTAAGTCAGGAACCAATTGCAAATCAATAATGAAAACAACAGATTTCCCTTCATGAAATGTATACCCCAGCAGAAGATAGAGAAAATAAGAAATTCCAATTCATGAGATAAGTGTGTTAATGCAAATAAAAAGTATTGGGTACTATAAAATAATAGAGGAAATAAGTTACCCCCATCATAGTAGTTAGAAAAAGCTTAGAAGTACAAGTAGCATCTAACTGGGGACCTGAAGGTTGGGTAGGATTTAGCCAGTCAAAAAATGGGAAGGCAGAAGGTTTTCAAGCATTCTCACAAGTCCTTAAGGAAGATAGAGCACAGTGACTAGAAACATGGTTGATTAGGCTAGCAGCATGATTTTTGAGAAAGGTAAAAGAATTGTAAGATGGAACTATAGAAAGAGCAGTTTTGAAAGACCTGTGTATTACACGTTAAAGAATATGGATTTTATTGTGAGGGACATAATCCAATTCACACTTAAGGAAGATCATACAGCTGCAGATCCTGCTTCATTTTATTATGTATTCTCCAAGTCAACATTTTTATTAGAGGAGAAATCCTTAATTTTCCAAACTTGCTCATATCCCCCTTACATATCTTTTTTAGCATTTTGTACTTACATTCAGAGTACATGCTACAATTAGAATAAAATAAGTTGTGAGATTAGATTTTAGGTGTTATCAGACCCCGCTGTTCATAGTTTCTGTTAGGAGAGACCAAACGGTGGTTTATTGCTTTGTCCTCAGCATCTGTCTCAATCAATGCCTTTTATGTAGTAGTAGGTACTCAATGTATATATCAAGTGAATAATCTATAGGGATCTAAGTACTATTAATAAGATAGTTTTCAAGATTAATGATTTAGCTAAAGATAACTAAAAATCAGTATGGATTTTAACCTTTCATCCCCCCAAATTATTATCTCTCTGAATAATGCATTAACAAAGTAATGTTGAGAGCCTTCTCTTGCCAAGTAGTGTGATAGAAACTAAGGAAGAGAAGTGATATGGTGTATAAATAATACACATTAAAAAAAATTAACGTCTAGAGTTCAAGCAGGAGATAGAAGAACAACCAGTGATATTAAATATGTAGTTAAAGATATATATTTCTTCCTATTACAGTTTTTAAAAAGTTTTATCCTTTATGAATCTTTTGTATTCGTGAAGCTGCATGTCAACTTTCAAATTATTTTTTATACCAGCACAGAAAGAATAGCCTGAATAAAACTTTTTGAAATATAATCACAATCTTGCTGATGGTAATTTGTTAAAGATAAAACACCGACCTAAAAGAAAAGGAGATATTGATGAATTGGAGATAGCTATCATTATGATGTTCTAAAAAAATCTTAACTATTCATGATCAGTGACAAATGCATGTTTCTCTAGGAAGGTGTTAAGTTATATAAAAATTAACTGTTTCTTAGCTGGACAAGTGAATGTGATTTTAGATACCATTAGTAATATTTTTAAAAAGCCTTAGGGTCAAGATGATGGCATAGGTCAGATAGTGGCATACACATCCACATCAAAATTACAACTAAATAGAGAATAATCATCAGCCAGAATCATCGGAAATCAACTTGAATGGGAGTCTGACAAATACGGAATTAAACAAACCACATCCATTGAGATAGGTAGGAAATGGGGCAAAGAAATGGAATAGGCTGGTCTTTCACCTATGTGTGGTGGATAAAAATTCAGGAAGAATACATGAGGAATGAGAAGTCCCAGCCCCACACGAGGCCACCCAGCTCAGGATTCCAGTGCCAGGAAGATAAGTGCCCACACCTTCCGGATGCAAAACCGGAGAGGATCGAGTTGGTAGAACAAACTGCAATTCCTCTTAAAGAATCCACACATGGGCTCACCTACTCAAACTTACTCTCTCTGAGCTTCAGGGTAGCAGCTTGAAAGGTATCAGTGGTGTACAGGGAGAACTGAATGTTTGGCATCAAGGCGATCAGAGATCATTGCTCTCTTCTACCCCTGCCCCCTAGAGCCACAACCTGATGCCACATCTGAGACTCCATCAACCTGGCTAATTCTGTTGTCGTGTCTTGGAGATCCCCAGAGAATCTGCCCCACCCAACTTAGGGCCCACCCAAGCTGCTTTTCCATATGAATGTCTGGTCTTGGCTCATGCTGCACAACTTCCTAAATCCTATCAAATACACAACAGCCAGCCTCAGTGAGCTTCAGAGCTGGCACTACCAGCAGACAGATTTGATTCACAGCTTGGCTTCACCTAGGTATCTCTAGGCTCAGCACAAGAAGCAGCCATTTCAAATTACTCTATAGCTCAGGCAGGGTACCCTGGGTAAAATACAGGAGGGGGCTAATCTTGGCTTGTACCACCCAGCAAACCCCAGGGCAATGCCCCCAGTGGACAGCTACAAACCACATCAGAGCATCACTACCCTGGCTCTGCGCAGCTGATTTTCCATGGAGGGAAGAAGTTGGTGATCAGTGGTTAGAATCTGTCTTTGCAGTTGACTGGCCTGGGTAAATCCTTCCCATAGATTTGCCAACAACAAAAGTAGGGTGTACAAAGCCCACATGAAGGTGCACCTGGAGTACTCAGCTTGGATGATAGGGGAGGCTGTGTTATTAGGTCCTACAGGACACCTATGACATTAGGCCGTGCTACCAACACATGGATTCAAATCAGCAATTTGGACGTAAGGAAGAAATAAGCGTTCACGCTAGATAGCAAGAATAAAGTTCTTAAAAAATGAGGATAGTATAAGGAACCTTTGGAAATCTCCAAATATACCAACACCCCATCATAGGGACATCTGAAGGAGAAAAGGAAGAGCAAGAAATTGAAAACTTATTTGAGAAAATAATGAAAGAAAACTTCCCTAATGTGGCAAAGAAAATAAGCATACAAGTCCAGGAATCATAGAATCCCAAACAAGTTGGACTCAAAGAGGACCACAACAAGACACATCATAATTAAAATGCTAAAGGCTAAACATAAAGAGAAAGTCTTCAAAGCAGCAAAAGAAAAGCAGAATGTTACCTACAAAAGAGTTCCCATAAGACTGTCAGCTGGTTTCTCTCCCTCTCTGCCCCTCTCCCTTCCCCTGTAAAAATAATAAATAAAATAATTTTAAAAAATTTTAGTTTTGAATAGCAGCCACAGATGTACTGGTAAAAATACCTGAATTCAAAGGGATCTGTTTAGATTGGCTTCCAAAGTAAATATTGCACTGACAAAATTTCTGACAAAATTTCAGCTTTAAAGTCACCATTTGTAGTTTGAAAAGAATAGAACTTTTAGAGAGCTCAACTCAGTCAAATTTATGCAGAGTAAGAAGACATTATTTCATGACCTTTAGTAGAGTTAAATGACAAGTTCAGCAGAGAGACTCTTATCAATTAATATAAAGTATTATTCAGAAAGAAAAGAGTTGAGAGAATATTCTTGTTTGCTAGGGGAACTTGAATATTTATGCAAAACCTAAAATTATCTAGTTTGATTTTCTTACAGATTTTTTTATTGAAATAGAAAATAAAAGTATGTTGAAGGTAATCTAAATTTTGATTTTCAAAACGCTGTGAGATAAAATATCAAAATTTAATTCAGCAAAATTACAAGGCAAATTAGTATTTATTAAATATGGGAACTATGGAATGAATCTGAAAATTTGTTAAATTATGGGCATCAAGACAAGGACTTTTTTAAAAGATTTTTATTTTTTTTAGAGAGAGGGGAAGGGAAGAGGCATAGAAGGAGAGAGACATTCATGTATGGTGGCCTTTCACCAGACCTGGCTGGAGACCTGGCTTGCAACCTGGTCGAACCAGAGACCTTTGGGTTCGCAGGCCAGCACCTTATCCACCGTGCCACCAGCCAGGGCTCAAGACAAGGGCTTTTTAAAATCCAAAATTACCATAATGAATCAGATATACCTTCTTTTAAGGAAAATAAGGGAAATGGAAGTTAATGTAAACTATGTAGCTAAAGTTAAAACTTAATGTAAGGAAAATGTCACATAAATAACTGTCTTGATCTTGTTTTATTTATGTGTTATTTATGTCTTAATGATTTTAAGAGACATCTTTTTTTATAAGTGGTACATAAAGTAATTTAATCAATTTCATCTATACCTGAAGAAAATCATTGTTCCCTAGTGGGAGATGTGGAATTACTTGCAATGCAGAAAATGTCATCATTTTAGTAAAATGGGAAGTGACAAAGGGAGTAAATTCCAGCAATACCTACTAACTAAAAGTGGTGTGCCTATTACTTCACATGTTATGAAATTTGTCACAAAAATTGTCTCACTTTTGTTTTTCTCATATTATAAATAAGGAAACTGAAACTTATAAAGTGTAAGAAAATATCCTCCATAAAACCAGCATTTTTTTTCAGGGGGTTAATATTTATATAAAGATGCATCTCACTTCAATACTTGTTCTTCTCTTGCTACCATAGCCCCTTCACATGATGCTGATAATTGGAGTAATTGCAGCAGCAGTGGTAATAATAATAGTGATAGCACACACTTAAAAAATGTTACAGACTCTGTCCTCAGCATTAATTCCAATTATGAAGAAAAAAGTCCCTATGAGATATATACTGTTTTGCCCTAGTTTTACATGAGAGGAAAGGAATTTGGAAAATATGAGAAACCACTTACTGTACAGGTGTGTATAGGCTTGTGTGATTTCAGAGATGCAAATGGTGAAATGCAGGCCTTTAATAAATTAAACTTTTAGAGAGCCTCTGTATTTCTTTTTTTATTGTTTATTGATTTATTGATGATTGCCATTCTGACAAGTATAAGGTAATATTTCATTGTGGCTTTAATTTGCATTTCTCTGACAGCTAGTGATGTTGAGCATCTTTTCATGTGTCTGTCAGCCATCTGTATGTCCTCTTTGGAAAAGGTGTCATTTAGGTCTTTTGCCCATTTCTTAATTAAATTATTTGGGGTTTTTTTGGTGTTGAGTAGTATGACTTCTTCAGTAAATTTTATTTATTAACCCCTTAATAGATGTATCAGAGGTGATTAGCTTCTTTCATTATTAGGCTGTCTTTTGTTTTGTTGATGGTTTACTTTGTTGTACAAAAAATTTTTAATTTGATGTAGTTCCATTTGCTTATTTTTAAATTTTGTTTTCCTTGCCCAATGAGATATATCAGAAAAAATATTGCTAAGAGAAAAATTAGAGAGTTTACTACCTATGTTGTCTTCCAGGATTTTTATGGTTTCGAGTATACATTTAAGTCTTTAATTCATTCTTGAATTTATTCTTGTGCCTGTTGTAAGATGGTACAGATACTTTGTATTTCAGTGGTCCTAAATATATGTCATCTTTTCATAATTTATTATTTAAATACTATTAATTGAGTCCTGGAAACATTATGAAATATTTGAATCCTAAAGAAAGAGTAGACAGACTTTATTTATATTTAGGGAAGGGTAAGGAAAGATGTGGACATATTTGGACTTCTTTGTTCCAGGGTTACCTAAAAGGCATAATTAATTTTGCTTTTTGATTTAGAAGCTTTAGAACAGAGCCTTAGAGATCTGACCCACATTGGTTGTCTATAAACAGGTTTCTAACCAAAGATCAAAATTGTGATTTTAATTAGTATAAAAGAGATAGGAATATTGATAATTGGTAATTAACATAATTATAAATGCAGGGAGTAGTTGGAATCCTCTTGTAGGCTTTTTATTTTTTATATCATCTTTACTACTTTTGGTAATAACAATATAATATCATTGTTTCCATTACTTGATAGATTAATAAAGATTTTACTGTACTTAGTGATGATGTGAGGGGGAAAATGTTTGTGGGAATCTTGAAGGAACCATGGAGAAGACAGTAAACCATAGGAAGAACAGAAGGGACATGGACCCTGGTATGGAATAGTACTGAGTAGCAAAGTGAAAAAGCTATCTTCAAATGGCAATAACTAAATTGGATCCTTTTGATTAGAAGATATTACTACCTGAGGGGACCACTGTTGTTGTTGCCTATCTCCAGAACAGATGTTCAATAAGTTCAAAATACTGGGCAACCAAGAAATACAAGAAGTTCCCCAAATTGCAAAGATCTAGTTTGAATAACTTAGAAAGATTTGTGAAATGAGAAATCATTATGTTTTATTAATGTGCTTGTGTAATTGAATGGTTAGTACAGTTTCCAAAAATGTGAAAGTTTGGTATTTGCGAATTACTATGACATTTTTTACATTGAACTCCAGTACACATACAAACCTATTTTTAGAAAATCATGAAAATAATAATTACCCTATTTCCTATTCTACTTTTTTTAGTTGCCTCTCTCCTCTCCTTCTTTTCCTCTCCTTTCTCTCTTTTCCTCACCCTATTCCTTTCCTCACTTCTAACCTCCTCTCCCCCCTCCCCCCATCTCCGCAGTCATTGCCCACTAAGATATTTTGATGACTCTATCAGGCTTGCGACTTGCAGTGAGGAGACTGGCGCATAATATATTATGCTCTATAGGTAACTATTAATAAATTTATACATATGCTAGAGGTTAAAATAGGTTTGAAGGAAAAAAAAACACAATGCTATACTTTTACAACTGGATGAAATTATATTTTAAATTTACATATTAAATTATTATAGTCTAGCATTTTTAAAACATGAAGAATTACGCTTTTAAATTGTTAGCATTAAAATTTCAAGAGTTGTGCTATAATAACAAGAAATTGTAATATCAGTGATAGTTAATATACAAGGGCATTGCCTGATGGCTAGAATTTCTTCATACCATAGAGTTCTTTCAGAGATGGAAGGCAGTGTGTAAGTTAGCAAAGAGGTGAGTGAAAATAAACTAAAAATTCTGTGGTATACAATTTTATAATTTGCAACTTTACCTTTTTTAAAGATTTTTATTATTTCCAGAGAGAGGGGAAGGGAAAGAGGCAGAGAGGGAGAGAAACATTCATGTATGGTTGCCTTTCACTTGTCTCCAGCTACAGACCTGGCTGGAGACCTGGCTTGCAACCTGGTTATGTTCCCTGACTGGGAATCGAACCAGCGACCTTTGGGTTCACAGGCTGGCACCTATTCACTGAGCTACCAGACAGGGTCCACAACTTTACTTTTTAATGCTTTTTGAAATTGGGTTTTAATAGTATTTTAAGTAATGTATAGTTGGTTTTAATGCTCTGTTAGGGAAAGTAAATATATGTTTCACATTTCAAGTGTGTATAAAACATGAATGAAGATATTACTCCAATTTTTAAAAAACCAGATATTTGAGATGTATTTATGTGATCTAGAAATAATTTATTCAAAACATGTGCTGGTAACTGTTTTCAAAGAGATTTTGAAATGGAGCATTTTGTACAGGCTCCTACCAACAAAGTTAATGTTTGAGCTAATAAACCAGATGAGGAGAGAATCTAATTTTAGTTGTATCCTATAATGAAAAAAATGTTTGTGGCTGCAAAACTTTTAAATTGCTTATTACTAGTTTTACTGAGATATTATTCAGTTTGTGCCAGGGATAGAACTTAACAATTTTGAAATCTTGAAAAGTAATTATTTATAATATATTTAATCATAAATTATCTCAATTTTTTAAAGTGGTACTTTCAGAATTATTTAGCATTTTTCAGATACAGTTAACGTCAACATATTTTATCACTCTGTTCTAATTGTTCTAACTCTATAGTCAATAATATTTGTTTTTTTAATATTTTTGATTCTAGCTTATAATGAAGGATAACTAAAAAACTATTGTTAAGTGTTGGTTTGATTCTCAGTCAGGGCACATAACCAGGTTGCAAGCCAGGTCTCCAGCCAGGTCCATAGCTGGAGGCAGGTAAAAGGCAACCACACATTCATGTTTCTCTCCCTCTCTGCCTCCCCTCCCCTCCCTCTAAAAATAATGAATAAAATCCTTTAAAAATTAAAGTAAATGTTAAATAAAACTATTGTAGTTATTTGAAGCATTAGATAAGAGTTTTGATTCATTATTTTATTTCATGTTCTTATACACTTAAGTTTCTGACTCATAAACAAATTCCTATGGGGGCAGAGAGGTTTCTTTTTTATTATTCTACACAGTCAATTTAATGTGTCTTGAATTAATTTTTGCAGTCAATCAAGTACATAAATGAGAAAATATAACTAATAAAATATCTGTCATAATTTTTAATATAAGCAGGCAAATTTTATAATTAATATAAAGCTAAATATGTTTTCTTTATTCACTATACTACATTGTTCATAAATAAAATGTGAGCCACAATAGAATATAGCCATTTATGTAATTGAAAAAATTCCTACTTTTTACAAGGTTTAAGGATATGTTGTATTTTTTTACATTACTATTAGAATCATTTTGGGAATTCCAGAAGCTCATAGATTCAGATTTGAGAGCAAAGTTTAAGTTTACATATCTATATATAAAATACATAATAAAATAAGTTTTAGGAAGAATTCAATTAAAGTTTGTAATAGGCTAATAGATTCCATAGAAATTTATAAAAGTATAGTCATATTATCAATAAAGAAATGATCCCTTGCTTAAAAATGACTCATTCACTTTATTTAATTTAACTTTAGGGATTTTTTTTTTAATTTGGTGGCATTTATTCAAAAATTTCCAGTTTAACATAACCATCCAGTTTATTTGACAGAATTATCACTAAAAATAGAAACAACTAGTGCCCTGGCTGGTGGCACAGTGGATAAGGTGCTGGCCTGGGAACCCAAAGGTTGCTGGTTCAATTCCCCAGCCAGGGCACGTAATCAGGTTGCAAGCCAGGTCTCCAGCCAGATCCATAGCTGGAGGCAGGTGAAAGGCAACCATACACTGATGTCTCTTTCCCCCTCTGCCTCTCTCTCTTCCTCTCTCTCTAAAAATAAAAAATAATAAAACCTTTAAAAACAAACAAACAAAACCAAGTAGATGGATATCTACACTTAAACTCATTAGCCATTTAAATTATCTGATCAAATTTCTTTTTTAATCTCTTAAATGTATTTTATTTATTTTGCTATTACAGTTGTCCCAATTTTTCCCCGTTTGCCCCCTTCCACTCAGTACTGCATTTTCTCTGGCAATGCCCCACTTAGTTCATGTCCATGTGTCATGCATATAAGTTCTTTATATTTAGACCTGTTTCAATAAGAGAAACTATTTTTTTTTTTGGTCTACTGAGTCAGGGGTAATTGGCTATAATAATTTTTAGGTAGTGAGTACTATTTAAAGTTTTGCAGATGTAGAAATCAATGCCTTTGGCCAAAGTAGAAATATGTGTCCATCTCTAATTATACTTTCCTTAATATTTCTTCACTTATGAAATTACTGTTGCAAGCTCTTTGTGCTAATAAGTAAAGTGAGATTTTTTTCTTTATTTTTATAAACCTGCAAATATATTTTTATTTACAGTACCTTTGTGTTATATGTAGGCATTTCCTTTGAAATTTAATTATTAAAGGAGGACTTACTATAGATATATTTTTTATGATTGTGAGTCTATAAAGTATTTTAAGATATATCCTTTTTACAATGTGTATATGTGTGTGTGTGTGTGTGTGTGTGTGTGTGTGTGTGTGTGTGTGTTTATGTTTTCAGGGACAGATTTGCATTTCAGAAAAATGCCTCCTATATAAAGAAGGAATGCTAGAATTTGAAATTCATCTTTTTTCCAAAACTAAATGGAATATTTAATTTGGTAAATATTGTTAAAGGATGCTAAAATCTCTATTTGAAATATTTGGGGAAAATATTTTTTCAGATTAAAAAAAGAGAGATATAACAAAATGGAAGATGTAGACCTGGATTGAGTATGTAGATAAATTTGAAAATAAACTATATTTTTAGATAACATTAAAAAAATCAATGTCAATTTTATTAGGCATGAAAATGGTATTATAATTAGTAGGAAAGAGTATATTTCAAAGATGCTGACTAAAGTATGATTAAAATGTTATGATATCTGAAATTTATACTAAAATTAAAATGATAATATATATAATATATTTATATTTAATGATGCAACTCATCCAGTTTTATATTTTCCTTTATCTTTTACTATTTTGGATGGACTACAAAATAAAATATTTTAAAATCTACTCTAGGATGTGCATCAATTATTCAGCCTACCTTTTGCACTTTATTACTTTGTCAGAGGCCAATAAAGAACTATTTTTCTACTAACATATATCATACTACTTAAATCACATGAGTTAGAAATAAGTAAAAACTGGATGAATCTTGAATAGAATTAATCTGTAATACTTAGAAAGAAATTAAATTGCTTTGGCATGTATGTCTTCTACTAATGATATATTTCATTATTGGAATTCTAAGCTTTAAAAGTTGCAGACCAGGCCTGGCCAGTGGGACTCAGTTGGAATGTTGTCCCATTACTGAAAGGTTGCATGTTTAATTACCAGTCAGGACATGCCTAGGTTGCCGGTTCGATTCCTAGTGTGAGCACATATGGTTCCTAGTCCAGGTGTGTACAAGAATCATCCAGTCAATCTTCCTTCCTCACATCCATGCTTCTTTTTCTCCCTTCCTCTCTGCAAGAAATGCAGAAAAATATGCTTGAGTAACGATAAAAAAAAAAAAAAAAAGTATTTTTAAATAACTAAAAAATTAAAATTGCAGACCTTTCTTTGTTACTTGTTCATTATTAAATTTATTGAGTTGAATTTTTATATATTTTTAGATTGCACACTTGGCCACAAAAAATACTTATATAGCAGGAGTCTAGCTTAATAGGATTTCCCTAGTTCTATTTAGATTTTCAAATTTCTCCAGTGTAAATTAGTTGTAACAAAATACTCCTGTGCAATTTCATTAGCACCTTGCGAGAGGTGAGAAAACAGGATTCAGTGTCAAGTCACAGTTCATTATGAAAACTCAAGGTCAATTATAACATACTGAATGTTTTTTTGAAGAGAAGAATATAGTATTAAATTGTAGGAATACAGAGTAAGTTTATAACTATAAATTTTCAGTTGAAATTGGAGAAAATTTAAATATATGAGACAGCTCATCCTGGATGGAGAAGCCATATAAGGAAGAGCATATGATACTTGTTTCTACTTTGGACTACAATAAACATACTGTGATGATCATCCTGTCATACAGTGGGAAATAACCAAACAGTTGTCATAACTTATGAGAAATGTCTTTAATATTGTAGTGTTTTCTGACAAAATATTTTATAACAATTGATGAAAAAGACTGAAGTGAGTTGAAGTGAAGCAGCATTTTAATGTAGGGAATAAACCAAGTATAAGTTTTCCTACATCAAAAATCTAGTACTTACTAAAAGTTTTAGGAATATTTTCATATTATGGAATTTTCTTTTTCCATACATTCCACCTCAACACACACACACAATCTTAACTGATAGCTTAGTTTTCCTGAAGTAGTTAGTATAGACTATGCAAGAGATTTTCAAGAAAAAAACTTTGGCAAAATAAGAGTCTACAGCCAACCACATGAATTTCATAAAGATCAACAATAACTTAAGATATTTTCTTCAAAAGCTTTAATAATAAATTTACACCCAAATAGTCTGCAAAATTGTAAGGCTTTTGATACCAATTGTAGTATCAAATAAGTTGTACAAGGGGAAAGATTTTTATGTGCTTTGCTCACAACTATGTAAAAAAATTGCTTAAAAAGTGAGCATGAAATTAACATTTATATTTTTATAGCATTATATAAGAATATGCATCACCAAGGCTAGTAATCTTTTTAAAAAATGCAAAATCCTACAGTGATGTTACTTAAAGTAATGCAAATATGGCTATTACACATTTGAAAATGGTTTTCATTTATACAGCAAGCTCACCCTCATCTTTTTATAAACTTGAAAACAGTACACCTCATTTTTTTTTCAGTTGTTTTGAAACTTAACCTATAACATTAGTATTGGGATTTGTTATATTAGCCAATTCTATAGACTAAAAAGTGTTTTGATTTGCAATACTTTGCTTAATAGTTAGTCATAGGAATTGACCATTGGATTTCTTTTTCATAAAAAGTTTGATCATTGTGCAAATGTACCAAAGTTTTTTGATCCAATCATCCACTGATGGGCACTTAGGCTGTTTCTAGCACTTGACTATTGTAAATAGTGCTGCTATGAACATAGGGGTATATAGGTTCTTATGAATTGGTGTTTCAGGATTCTTTGGGTATAGTCCTAGTAGTGCAATGGAATACTACACAGCAGAAAGAAAGAAGGAACTCCAACCTTTGCAACAACATGGATGGAACTAGAAAGTAGTATACTTAGTAAAATAGACCAGTCAGTGAAGGACTAATACCATATGATCTCACCCATTACAGGACAATAATGAACAAAACTAACAACAAGCAAAACAGAACCAAATATATGAATACAGTGAATAGGCCTTCAGTGAGCAGAGGGGAAAAAGGTTGGGGGGAGGGGAGAGGAAGAGGCAAGGACGGGGAGCAATTTAGACAAGAACCTAGTATGAAGGAACTATGGACATGGACAACAGGTGGGATTGATTTTGTGGAGGAATGGGTGGGTGGGGAAAAGGACAGAGGGGAGCAAAAAGGGGATGGATGTAATACAACAACAATAAAATTAAATTTAAAAA
Organism: Noctilio leporinus; assembly: GCA_004026585.1. Taxonomy (NCBI): domain Eukaryota; kingdom Metazoa; phylum Chordata; class Mammalia; order Chiroptera; family Noctilionidae; genus Noctilio; species Noctilio leporinus. The sequence goes on along the minus strand of PVIW01007697.1, from coordinate 32,481 downwards.
ATAGTTTGATCATGCCTTTTACTAGCTCTCACACCCTTATTTCTTAACAGTTTCCAGTATGTATGTTTGAACTGCAATACTTTATATGATTTTAATGACCATTAGCTAAATATTTCATTTTAAGAGACATATTCCATGTCTTTATCCTACCCTGACATACCAAGGAACAAAATGTAGTATCTACAACCAATCCTGAATGAGGAATTGTGTAATGCAAACAGTGATGTTTCAAAAGTATATTTATAAAAATATACATAAAGAAACCAACTCATTACCATCACTTGTTCCATTGTAATATTTGTACTTCTCCAAGAAGTATTTTCTTTTTTTAAGAAGTATTTTAATAATTATTTTTTAATTCAGTTACTTAGACTTTCAATATCAAATCTCTGATATTTTCCAGAATTTAATGCTGTTCGTAATTTGTCACAAACTTCTCAACAAATGTACCGCTTTTATATCCATTTATATCCATTTTCTTCTAGCATGAGTTAAATTACTTGCAGATCACCCTGACCTTTCTTTGGGGGCCTGGTTTTAGGCTGTGATAGGCTATTTAAGGCTATTAGGGTTTTGTATTTCATTGTAGAGGCAATCCCTTATTCTGACAACAAGGTCTTTGTTTATAAGGCATGGCTTTTCTAGTATTTCAGTAGAAAACTGAAGTGTTTTTAAAACCTTTCTGTTGGGACTTGAACTTCAACTTACCTATCTTGGAGTGAGCAGCTACTAAAAACGGCTTTTGGCTATTCCCTCTGGTATACTTTTTGTTTTGCATGGAACAAGAGGTTTGAGTTAGCAAAGATGTCAGGAGTTGGTATGTGTAGCTTTTGGATTTCCCTTTCTCTTGCTCCCCACAACTGCACACTCACCCCCAGTTTCTAGCTACTCTGAAAGCCAAAGAGTCCAACCTTTGATGTAAATAAATAGCAGATTTCTGCTTGAGCTCTTTCTGCTTTCAGCCAGCCTACCCCACATACTATCATTAACTAAGGGGTGCCCCTCAGTGTAGATGGGGTGTCTAAAATGTGGAAACTTCATCAAGGCGATAGGTTTCTTTCAAGGATCTTATATCCTTTAGTTTCTGCCTCGCTTAAGTGTTCTGCAGCTTCCTCATCACCTCCGTCGACCAGAGTTTATTTTTATTAGCAGAAGATAGTCCAATATAAGCTACTATACCATTATCAGAAAATAAAGGTATCCAAGTTATTTGTTTTCAATCGTCTTTTTAAAAAGCTAAAATCTAATAGTATCACTTAAAACATTAGAGCTGTGAAATTTTATTTATCTTTTGAGATTTATTTTGTGACTGTATGAGGCTATGCTTTCAAGGTATCCCTCATCACTTGTCATCATATCTTGGTTTCATGTTATTCAACATCTGTCAACATTATATATAGATATTCAGTGTTTTCTGGGTAATTCTGAATATCTTCAATATTATGTCATACAACCAAACAAAATGTAATCCTAGAATATTTGTTTTGCTTTATTTTTAGTCAGAAAAGCAGTTAGTTCACCCGGAGTACACTGGAGTTAAAATCTGGCATCTAAAGTAGGAAAGTCTTAAATGTTTCAGGATCATTGCTGTACCCTATAAGGGGATTCCTAACATGTACTGGAGGATGGGGTAGATTAGTGTCCTTTCTTCTCCCGGATTTAAGGACCTGCATCGCAGCTTTGTTTACATCTGAAAGCATCTCAAAATTGGCAATCACTTTGATCATCTCTTGCCCCTGTCCATTCCTAACTTCGAATATGTATGCTGAGTTGAATTTGGACATTTTGTTTGAGAGACTCCCAGTATTTACAATGGCAACTTGATGGAAAATATCACATTTTTTCCCATTGCCGCATACTGTGTTTTTCACTACAGGCCAATGTGAGCTAACGTGTTCGTAGGTGAGAGATATTCCACGGTGTGTTTCAACAAAGATGGTGGCATGTTCTTGTAGGTTTTCCTAAGTTAAAATGGCTTTTTAAAGAATCTGAAATAATTTTTAATCATAGGAATAAAGCATCTAACACAAGTACCCACACATTTCAATTTGATTATTTCAGGTTTTCCAATTTTTTTTCACAAAGATTTTTTTTTATTATTTTCATTTATTTCTTTCTACCTGCTGCTGTGCAAAATGATTTTGTATGCTACTCATCAATTCAGGATGGTCTCAGGCCCACCATATAACCTTACCAGTTGTTTTCTATTGATTTTCTGTTCCCCCTAAGCTGGCTAGACACTCACCAGGAGCTTTAAAACACTTTAATAGCTACTAATTGTATTAATCTATTTTGTTCTATAATGGAGCTTATAATTAATTGCATTCATGAGCTTTCTTTCACCCTCTTGCTTCATTTTATTCATCTTAAAACTTGAGAATTTAATATGCTTAGACAATTTCACCTTTTTCCCTTTAAACTGAAGTTTATACTCTTATCTCTTACAAGATACTGCCTTTAAATGCCTAAGATAATTTGATATTGAAAATTTTGCTAATGTCAACTAATACGCCTGTGTATTATATCTGTCTAATTATTTGATATACTCTTTCAAAAAGAAAGGGATTTGTCATTTATCATTACAGGTACTGTGGCTTGTGAATTCTGTATTTAATTACTGACTCATAGAAAAAGTTTTCACTAATTTCACCTTTATTAATGCTGGGTTTATTTGTCATAACTTTGAAAAGGTTTCTCTTGGGCTATGCTTTTCTTCAGCAACAAACTTTTTCCTGCTTTTTTCTTTCTTTCACAATCTGCTCTTTTCCGTCTTTGGAATTCTTGGTTGCATACAGGGGCAATCTGTTACCCAGAAATTTATGAAAATGAAACAAATTTGACTGTTATTGTAGCGCTTAACTTGAACATATTCAAATTTAAAAGATATATTTTAACATCAAATCCTTTGTGAACTCTTGTGAACTCCCATGAACTTACTTTTGTAGATAAATTGAAACGATTTTCTTTGTTTAAGTAACAACTGATTTTAAAAATACACCAAGTTCTATTTTGTATGCGTCTTGCCACAACCAGTTGTCTGTGGGCATACTTCGTTTATCAGGTGCTTTGAATGTCCAGTTTTAAATTATTTTCTTTGAGTCTCTGTAGCACCATGTTGGTGAACACATTCACCTTTGAAGTTTTTGTAAAATCATAGTTTTTTCCACAATATTCTATTGTTCATGCTAAAATAAGTTACTAAGAGAATTTCCCTTTCAAAATATAAAATATCTTGATATTTCCATTTTTAATGTTTTTTTACAGTTGTCCCAATTTTTCCCCCGTTGCTCTCCCATACCCCAGCCAACTGTCTCCCTACCTTCCCCACCCCAAGCTCCCACAGTCACCCTGTTGTCTGTGGGTCACTTCTACATGTTCATTGACTAGACCCATCCCTTTTATCTCCAGTTTTAATCAGTTTTATTCACAAGGTAAATAAATTTGCATATACTTAAGCCACGCAGAAGGCTGTTTGTAAATATATTTTATTTGAACCTATTAGACTATTCTAATTTCTTACTGAAATCAGTGTTCATGGAGCCAGTATAAGTTCTACCAAATATTCCTTTTTAACAACTTTAGTCTTATTTCTGGTGTTAGAGTTTATTGTCGAAGACCAATTTGAATTTCATCTTATGCCACTAATATTAAAGAAAGTACATTAATGAGCCCTGGCTGGTAGCACAGTGGTTAAGGCGCCGGCCTGCGAACCCAAAGGTCGCAGGTTCGATTCCCCAGCCAGGGCACATAACAAGGTTGCAAACCAGGTCTCCAGTCAGGTCTGTGGCTGGAGGCCGGTGAAAGGCGACCATACATTGATGTCTCTCTCTCTCTCTGCCTCTCTCCCTTCCCCTCTTTCAAAAATAATGAAATAAAATCTTAAAAAAAAAAAAAAAAGAAAGAAAGTACATTAATGGATTAACACATTTGAGTTTTCTGATCTTAGTTACCATTTATCATTTTCATAAGTGAATATTAGTTTTCTAGAACCATTTCCAGAATACCTTATTATTTTAAACTGTGGCTTTGAAATAACCAAACACAGATTTCTACAACAATTAGATAAACTGTCAAGCAGAAATAATTATTTCAACTGATTTTGTGTTTGTTAAAGCAAACTGCATATTGGATAACTAAAATTTTACTCTATGTATAGCTATCTCATAGCAATATGGTAATTTGGTACAGGAATATTTGTAAAAATAATTTATAGTATTATTTTTAAAATGTTTTCAAATATTAGTGGTTTAGATAAAGTTGTGAATTTAAGAATAGGCAATTAAGTAGGCAATACAATTGAAATAAGTATTAACAAAGTAAGTGCTTACAAGAAGCACATAATGCTTATGTTTTTTTCATAAAGAAATATCAATCCTAAATATAAAAATATGTGTTAGAAAAGTCCTTTATATCTGGTAGCCCTAAATATTATATTTGCTCTTGCCATTATAGAGCTTAGTTTTTTCTTTACTTATTTTTATAACTAACACCATAAAGAGTGGTTAATACCATTTATAATTTATATACCCTTTCAATTGTAATACACATTTCAAAAATATTGCTTCTCTAATGTCTACCCAAAATGTAGAAGTTTAATTCAATAACACTGAAAGTACTTAATATTTACTGTTAGCAACCTAAATATTTCTTGCTATTGTTTTTTTTCACTAAAACTGAAAAATTCTCATATCACAACATTTTCTGGATTTTCAAAAACAACTACAAATAAATCATTAATAGTTTTACTACATGTCATATAGTCAATATTGAGGGAAGTTATGTCAAAACATATTTTTATATTGTAACTAATTACACTGATCATTTGAACAAATTGAGGGATATATATTTTTGCCAACATACAATCATCCATTTAATTCAAAGTTAGAAATGATATTAATGATACTTTCATTCATAGTAAATGTGCATACACTCATTTATCTATATATGTGACGTATATGTAAAACAATTCTGTGTAGTACACATGTAAATGATTTTCATTTATCTTTATTAAACAGTGCATTTCATATTTTATAGACTGGAATAAGAGCATATAATATTTAATTTTGAAACTTCAACTTGTAAATCATGTCAAAAGTCTTAGATAGTTCTGAAGCATCATATTTCATTTTGTATAAAAGACACCATCATAAATAGTATAGTTTTCCTCAGAAATCATTTTTATGTATGTATAATTCTAAGAATGCTTCTGATCTGACTCACACATGCATATTTTCAAATATAGCCTGACCTGAGTTAATAAAATGTAATTATATTTATCATAAAAATATTGTTAACTTTAAGCAGGAGAACTCATTACTGAAAATGAATACGTAATGTCGTATCATATATCACCTTCACCCTGCAACGCTGCTAAAACAGTATGGAAAAAACCTCCTAAGGAAAATTTGATATAGATTTCCTATGCTTTTCCAGACCTATTTTCAACACTGCTAAAAGGGGGGAAAATTCAAGAAGGCACTGAAGAGACCGCCTCAGCTGACCCTGATGTTACTTCTCCTCTGGATGCTGCAGCTCCATAGGAGCCAGGTTGGAAAAGTTTTTAGGAAAACAACCTATTCATTAATAACATACGTATATTTTTAATTAGAAAGATTATTTTTCTATTAAAGTTTGTCTTTTTAAGCCCCAGAGTTAAGTATTTTTAAAAATCCATAGTTTTATTTTGAACGTAACATTTGTTTTTTTGTTTTTTTTTTAAATATCAATGACAGACATCTGGTTTCTCAGAAATATTTTTGAAAATGAATGACTTTAAACCTTGTAAAATCAGCTGATTAAAATGTCATGGCTTTGTGTTATACAAACTTAAAAATATCAAACTGTTGTTAATCCATTATAATGACAGTATGGTGCTAAATTGCTTTAAAAAGGCTTATCAACTTTTTCAAGCTCTTCTGGGTATACTACAGAAGGTGGTTTCTATAATGTTTTTTGTTTTTTAACTTCAAACTCAGTAGGTACTTTCTATAATGTTCTTTGTTTTTTACTTCAAACTCAAGAAAATACATATTATTGATCTTTTTTAAAAGGTTTTATTGATGATTTTTAGAGAAAAGGGCAAGAGGAAGGGAGGAAGAAAGGGAGAGAAAACATCAATGTATGGTTGCCTTTCACCTGCCTCCAGCTACAGACCTGGCTGGAGACCTGGCTTGCAACCTGGTTAAGTGACCTGACTGGGAATCAAACCAGTGACCTTTAGGTTTGCAGGCTGGCAACTTACCCACTGTGCCACCAGCCAGGGTTATTATTGAGCTTTATTTTAGTGAAAGTTTAAAATAATAAGTATTTATGTCATGTTGTCAATTCTTTATAACTGGGAACACTCTGAAGATACAAGTCAGTGAGTTAGCAAATAACCTTAAAAGGGCATTTATTTTTTCAGGCTAATCTCAAAACTTAAATTTCAGATAATATATATATATATATATGAAATCAATGACTCTCTACCCAGAATATTGAAATGCATGGCAATAAAGAAGGGTAACAGTAATTCTGAATATAGTAAGTATGTATTTTTAAAACACAGTTGAGACTTTTAAAAGATATAATTGCCTAATAATAAAGTATATAAAGAACTAAAAAATAATTTAATGTTGACTATAAGAACATAATTAACTGATAAATGAATTTAAAGAAAATATTTTAGAAAAGCAATAGGTAATGTACCCCAAACATTTTTTAATTATGAAATAATAGCTACATAAAAGTAGGATTTATCTTTAATTTTGTACAAAAACTAATGTTGAAATAGTATATATGTCTACATGTCAACCTAATTAAAGTGTGGTATTTCTGCAGTTTAGGATATCTCTCTGTTTATAATTCTCTTGCTAACTTTTTAACAGAAAACTATATAGTAATCTATACTAGGTTTATACCCTTTACTACATCTGCCTTGTATTTTATTATTGTTTCAATGGAGTATGTTTTGTTCTTCTTTCCCTAGCACTAAATTGTAAACTACCTGAGAGAAGAGATTATATCTTAATATGTTCCCATCTCATATAAAGGTCTAATAAATTAATTTTTAAATAATAATTACTATTTAATTACTAGAAAGTTTGTTGATAGAACTAAATAAACAAAGTTAGGCATTAAAACAGACATTTGACCTAAAATTTGTTTTATTGACTTGTTTGAAAATAGGCTATGTGTTCCAACATTTTGTATTAATTCAAAAATATAAGTACATCTGCCTGGAAATTGTAAAACACTTTGGCATATATGGCTACTTTCTTTTCTTAGTAGTGTAGGGCAGCAATTTCCATCTTTTTCAACTCATGACACACATAAACTAATTGCTAAAATTCTTCACTCCCAAATATAAATTATATTTTTTTCTGATCTGACAAAAATAGCTAAAATTTTAATTCATTCACTCAAGATGGCTATTATGGTATTGGCTGTTACTAATTTTTTATTTGATAGTTGAAGGGAAGAGAGACCAGTGCCCTTAAGGTTTCTGATACTGCATATTTTAAAATTCTCAAAGCACAATGGTTGAAAATCTCTAGCCTAAGACAGTGTTGATTCAGACAGAAGAAGAATGGAGGCCCAAAGTCTATTGCCAATTTTAAAATTTTCTTTTCATATAAATACTTAATGAGCCCTGGCTGGTGGCTCAGTGGATGGGAACCAGACTGCGAACCCAAAGGTTGCTGGTTCGATTCCCCAGCCAGGGCACATAACCAGGTTACAAGCCAGGTCTCCAGCCAGGTCTGTAGCTGGAGGTAGGTGAAAGGCAACCATACATTGATGTTCCTCTCCCTTTCTTCCTCCCTCCCTGCCCTTCTCTCTAAAAGTAATGAATAAAATCTTAAAAATAATAATATTTAATGAGATTAAATTTCTGGCCTTTGATCCTATTTACACATAAGGTAAATGTAGTGTTCTTTATTTTTACACAACAAATTTGGGGGCTCTACTCTGATAGTATATTATGGATGAGCAAAACAGAACAGAGCTGAGGCAATAATTTCTAAGGGGAAAGTGGAGCAAGAAACAAACTTTTCTAACAACTTAAGATAGAGAAAAAACATATAATTAACCTGTTAATAGGTAGCTAATCTGAATTAATGTATTAAATATATTTCTTCAGTCAAGAAGAAAGGGTCATATATAGATTTCATGAGTTCATAGTGGCAGGGGGAAATAAGTAATATCTCTACACTACCTGCCACAATGAATTAAGCAAATCTCAAAAGAGGTTGTCAGAAAGGATTAAAGCCCCTTAGAAGCAATTCAGTGACTAAGAGATAATTTAATTCAACCCTCTAATTTTATCTCATAATAGAAATTATATTTGTATCTATGTGTGTATATATACATGTATGTAAGTATATAAATATATATGTATATATAAACACAAAAGCAGATATGTGAACATATCTGTGTGTGTTCATGAGTATATACAGATATATAACAAAAGTTTTAAAATTTGTATTTTTCTAGATAAGAAACTATAAATTATTAAGTGAAAATAAAAAATAACATGAATTTACAATTTGGGAAATTATCTTCAGAATGTAACAAAGATGAAGTAAGCAATTAATGATATATATTCTCTGATATTAATAGTGCTACTCTAATGCATCATCAATTGTATTATATTTATCAACATATATATCACTGCAATGTTTGTCTTTCTACCTACTATACATTTTTCTATAAAATTTCATGGAAAATTATATGTTTTCTCTATTACCTCTACATGAAAGAGTTGTCTGTACTCCCTGCCTTCTTTCAGAAAACCACTTTTGTTAGACTTTGGCCAACTGCTTCATCAAAACAACTAATTTCAGGATCACCTTGCTTTGTCACAGTGACACGTTGTCAGTGTAACACATTGTCAAAATCAGAAGTCAATATTTGGCCTTTACCTTACTTGATTTGTTAGCAGCATTTATCACATATAATAGCTACCTCTTTTTTGAAACAATCATATCACTTGGCTTCCATATCATTAATTTATTTGATTTCTTCTCTTATCTTTTGTATTTCCGGCTGATTTCTTCCCCGAGGATCAATCATTTGACTGTTATAGATATAGCCATTTACTCTATATATGGTCTTAAACAGTTTCAAGACTTGAAATATGTTAATGAATCCCTAATTTATATTCCAACCTGGACTTCTCCTCTGAACTCTGATTTGTATATCCAGATTGTATCTGTTCAACATAGGTGTCTGTCAGGCATTTTGCGTAATGTATCCAAATCCGAACTCATCAACTCACCTCAGCCTGTTCCTTAAATAGTCATCATGGTTTCACAGAAGGGAAATTCTAGCATTCAGAACTCGAGACAAAAATTTGGAGTTATATTTGACTTCAGTTTGTATCAAATTTTATAATTGATCCAACAGAAAATTTATGACAGCTATTCAGGGGTAAGGTTAGGGCATGGAGGGATCAAGCAAAAAGGACAAAGGACCCATGGACATGGACAACAGTATGATGCTTACAAGGAGAGAGGTGGGTTAAGGGAGCTAAATGATATTTAAAAAGACAATAAAATTTAATTTAATTGTCTTTTAATACCATTTTTGCCACCACTCCGATCCATTATATCACCATCTTTTCCTGGATTCATAAAATAGCCTCCTAAGTAGAATTTATGATTTATGATTCCATACTTAGCACCCTCAACAGTCTGTTTGCCTTTATAGATCTGTACTGTTCAACACAGAGACCCAGAGATAATGGGTTTTCTGCGATGGAGTTTTCACTTACTCTGTATTCTCTGCATTCTTTATCTCAGCAAATTGAATGAGCAGTTAACTTAGATATGACTAAGGCTAACAAAGATTGTGTTAGCCAGATAGTAAAGTTAAAAATAAAAATGACTTGGGTCAGAGCAATTAACAATTCTGTATTCAGTTTTGTATTATATAAAACAACTAGAGCCCTGGCTGGTAGCACAGTGGTTAAGGCACTGGCCTGCAAACCCAAAGGTCGCAGGTTCGATTCCCCAGCCAGGGCACATAACCAGGTTGCAAACCTGGTCTCTAGTCAGGTCTGTGGCTGGAGGCAGATGAAATGCAACCATACATTGATGTCGCTCTCCCTCTCTGCCTCTCTCCCTTCTCCTCTTTCTAAAAAATAATGAAATAAAATCTTAAAAAAAAAAAAAAAAAACAACTAAAATGATATCACTTTCTAGATATTGTTGACAGTTAAGGAAAAAAATAAGTGGGAAGGATTTAGGGCAGCAAAAAATCTAACTATGGATTTATTTCTATTGTAAAAAATGAATAATATGTAAATCTACAATGACCAATAAAATTGATAGGTTGAAGTTGAGAACTTGGAATATATGTTAAAGGCCACAGAAAAGAGAAGGCAAAATTAGCAATAATTAAAATCATTATAGCTCTGTTGCAAGGGAATATTAACAGCCACCAAACCATATGTGGAGAAGAGGAAATATGCCAAAACTGTAATAAACAGTATTTTCTCAGTAAATTTCTTCATAGGGTTTTAAAAAATGGAAATCTGCATGTTTTGGATTATTTCTAAAGTCATTTTAAAATTAGTACATGGGCAAAAATTTGGATTTTTGTTTGTATTTTGGTAAAGTGTACTATCCATGCCTCTGCTTTTTAAGGTTTCATTTCTTTTTAATATTCAAGTAAAATTTAAATTTTTTAATTAATTTATTGTTGTTGTATTACATTGTTTCATTGTCCTCCCATTGCTCTCCCCTGTCCCACCCTACCCATCCTCTCCTCTCCCTAGTTTCTATTTCTAATATTTCATTGTTGGAATATAAAAATGCCTTCGAGACCTGGTTGGTGTGGCTCAGTGGATTGGTGCCAGCTTGCAAACCCAAGGGTCACTGGTTCAACTCCCCAGCCAGGGCACATAACCAGGTTGCAGGCCAGGTCTCAAGCCAGGTCACCAGCTGGAGGCAGGTGAAAGGCAACCATACATGGAGGATTCTCTCCCTTTCTTCCTCCTTCCCTGCCCTTCTCTCTAATAATGAATGAAACCTTTAAAAAAAAAAAAAAAAAAGCCTTTGATTTCTGAATAGTGACTTTGTATTCAGCAATTTTGCCAAATTCACTTATTAGGTTGAGTAGTTTTTTGGTGGAGACTACAGAGTTTTCTGTGTACACTATCATATTGTCTGCAAAATAATGACAGTTTTGCTTCCTCCTTTCCAATTTGGATGCCTTTTATTTCTTTTTCTTATCTCACCACTGTGTTCAGAACTTCCAGTGCTATATTGAATAAGAGAGGTGAAAGTGTACCCCTTTGTCTTATTCCTGATCTTAAGGGAAAGTTTTTAGTTTTTGCCCATTGAATATCATGCTGGCCGTAGGTTTGTTGTATGTGGCCTTTATTATGTTGAGGTATGCTTTCTGTATTCACACTTTGTTGAGTGTTTTTATCTTAAGTCAATGCCAGATTATATCAAATGCTTTTACAGCATCTGTTGATATAATCATGTGATTTTTGTCCTTCATTTTCTTTATGTGGTGTATTAGGTTTATTGATTAACAAATATTTTACCATTCTTGCATTCCTGGGATGAATCCCACTTGATCTTTTTTAATGGATTACTTTATCTATCTGGTTCACTAGTATTTTGTTGAGGATTTTAGCATCTATGTTCATCAGAGATTTTGGCCTGTGGTTTTCTTTCTTTCTTTGTCTTTACCAGGTTTTGGAATTAATAAGGATTGGCCTTGTTAAAAGAGTTTGGGAGTCTTCCCTCTTCTTGAATTTTTTGAATAGCTTCAAATGATAGGAATTATTTCTTCCTTAAGTGTTTTATAAAATTTCCTTGTGATGTTGGGTAAAATTTACCCGTGAAGCATCTAGTCAAGAGTTTTTGTGTTCCTGGAGTTTTTTGATTACTGCTTCAATTTCACTAGTTGTTAGCAATCTACTTAGGCTTTCTGCTTCTTCATGATTCAGTTTTGGAAGATCGTATGTTTCTAGATATTTGGCCATTTCTTTCAGGTTGTCCAATTTGTTAACGTACAGTTGTTCATAGTATTTTCTTACAATCCTTTGCAGTTCTGTGGTATTGACTGTAATTTCTCTCTCTCTTTTTTTTTCTTCTGATTTTATTTATGTAGTGTCTCTCTCTTTTTCTCTTGATGAGTCTGGTTAAAGGTTTGTCAATTTCATTCTATCTTTTCAAAGGACCAGCTTCTGGGTTCATTGATCCTTTGAATTGATTTTTTAGTCTCTATATCCTTTACTTCTGCTCTGATCTTGATTATTTCCTTATTTCTCCCTGCTCTCAGTTTTGTTTGTTGTTGTTCCTCTCGTTCTTGTAGATGTAGAGTTAGATTTTTATTTGAGACTTTTCCATCTTCTTCATGTAGCCTATATTGCTATGAACTTTTCTCTCAGGACTGCTTTTACTTTATATGATAGGTTTTGGGATTATGTGATCATTTTCATTTTATTCCAGATACTCTTTAATTTCTTCCTTTGACTTCATTGTTAACCCATTCATTATTTAATAACATGTTATTCAGACTCCATGTATTTGAATGCTTTTTGAGTTTTTGCCTTTGAGGTTGGTTTCTAGTTTCAAACCATTGTGTTTTGAGAAGATTCTTGACATGATTTCAAATTTCTTGAATTTTTGACACTTGTCTTGTATCCTTCCTGTGGTCTATCTTTGAAAATGTTCCATGCGTGTTAGAATAGAATGTATATTTTGCTTCTTTGGGGTAAAATGTTCTGTAGATATTAAGTAAGTCCATTTGAAATAGAGTGTTATTCAATGCCACAATGTCATTTTTGATCCAATCATCCACTGATAGGCACTTAGGCAGTTTCCAGCACTTGGCTATTGTAAATAGTGCTGCTATAAACATAGGGGTACATAGGTTCTTATGAATTGGTGTTTTAGAGTTATTTGGGTATATTCCTAGTAGTGGAATTACTGGATCAAAAGGCAGTTCCATTTTTAGTATTAAAAAAAACCTCCATACTGTTTTCCATACTGGGTGCACCAGTCTGCATTCCCACCAAAAGTGCACCAGGGTTCCCTTTTCCCCACATCCTCACCAACCACTTGTCGTTTGTTGATTTGTTGATGATTGCCATTCTGACAGATGTGAGGTGGTATCTTATTGTGGTTTTAATTTTCATCTCTCTGATGGCTACTGATGTTGAGCATTCTTTCAAATGCCTTTGGGCCCTTTGTATGTCTCCCTCAGTGTGTTGTCTATTCAGGTCCTTTGCCCATTTTTTAATTGGGCTGTCTGTCTCCCTGGTGTTGAGTCCCATTAGTTCTTTATATGTTTTGGAGATCAAACCCTTGTCTGAGGTATTATTGACAAATATGTTTTCCCATGCAGTTGATTCCCTTTGAATTTTGCTGGTGTTTTCTTTAGCTGAACAGAAACTTTTCAATTTGATATAGTCCCATTTGTTTATTTGTTCTTTTATTTCCTTTGCCTTTGGAGAAGTATCAGTAAACATATTTCTGCATAGGATATCTAAAACTTTACTGCCTATATTTCTCTCCAGGACATTTATGGTGGCATTGCTTGTGTTTGTCCATTATCCATTGTGAGTTTCTTTTGGTGTATGGTGTAAGTTGGTGGTCTAGTTTTATTTTATTTTATTTGTTGCATGTTGCTGTCCAGTTCTCCCAACACCATTTGTTGAAGAGACTGTTCTTACTCCATTTTATGTTCCTTCCCCCTTTGTCGAATATTAATTGACCATGAAGTCCTGGGTTTATATCTGGGCTCTCTATTCTGTTCCATTGATCTATATGTCTATTCTTATGCCAGTACCAGACTGTTTTGATGACAGTAGCCCTGTAGTATAGTTTGATGTCTGATATTATGATTCCTCCTACCTTGTTCTTCTTTCTGTGGCTATTCTTGGGCGTTTGTGGCTCTATAGTTCTGTGAAGTATATCATTGATATTTTAATAAGGATTGCATTGACTCTATAGATTGTTTTGGGTAGTATGGACATTTTAATGATGTTGATTCTTCCCATCCATGAACATGGTATATGCTCCCATTTATTTGTATCTTCCTTAAATTCTTTCTTCAACATTCTGTAGTTTTCTGAGTACAGATCTTCTACCTTCTTGGTTAAGTTTATTCCTAAGTACTTTATTTTTCTTGTTGCTATGGTAAATGGGATTTGTTTTCTAGCTCCTATCTTTGATGTTTCATTATTGGTATACAAAAATGCTTTTGATTTCTGGATATTGACTTTATATCCAACTATTTTTCTAAATTTGCTTATTAGGTCAAGTAAGTTTTTGGTGGAGTCTATTGGGTTTTGTATATACACTATTATATCATCTGCAAATAATGACAGTTTTACTTCTTCTTTTCCAATTTGGACATCTTTTATTCCTTTTTCTTCTCTGATAGCAATGGCTAGAACTTCCAAAATGATGTTGAATAGAAGTGGAGAAAGTGGAAAGTCTTGTGTTGTTCCTGATCTTAGGGGGAAAGCTTTTAGTTTATGCTTGTTGAGTATGATGTTGGCTTCAGGTTTCTCATAGATGGCCTTTATGATGTTGAGGTATGCTCCCTCTATTCCCATTTTGCTGAGGGTTTTTAATATAAATGGCTGCTGTACTTTATTGAATGCTTCTTCAGCATCTATTGATATGATCATATGGGTTTTGTCTTTCATTTTGTTGATGTGGTGTATTACATTTATTGATTTGTGGATGTTGTACCATCCTTGCATCCCTGGGATGAAGCCCACTTGATCACGGTGTATGATCTCTTTAATGTATTGCTGGATCCAGTTGGCCTTGTTTTCCTAAGATCTTAGCATTTATGTCATCAGAGATATTGGCCTGTAGTTTTCTTTCTTAGTTGTATCTTGACCTGGTTTGGGGATTAGAATAACATTGGCCTCATAGAGAGTTTGGGAGTCTTCCCTCTTGTTGGACTTTTTGGAATAGGTTGAGAAGGATAGAAGTTAGCTCTTCTCTAAATGTTTAGAAGAATTCATCTGTGTAGCCATCTGGTCCGAGGCTCTTGCGCTTTGGGAGATTTTTGATTACTTCTTCAATTTCACTATCTGTTATTGCTCTATTCAGGATTTCTGCTTCTTCTGGGTTCAATTTTGGTAGATTATACATTCCCAGAAACTTGTTCCTTTTACCCAGGTTTTCATATTTCTTGTCATGTAGTTGTTTGTAGTAATTTCTTACAATCCTTTGTATTTCTGAAATATCAGTTGTGATTTCTCATTTGTTGTTTCTGATTCTGTTTATTTGGATCCTCTCTCTTTCTTGATGGGTCTGTATAAGGCTTTTCAATTTTATTTATTTTTACAAAGAACTAGCTCTGGACTTGATTCTTTGAATTGTAGATTCAGTCTCTAAGTTATTTAACTCCGCTCTTATCTTGATGATTTGCTTCCTTCTACTTGCTGTGGGCTTTGTTGTTGCTCCTCTAGTTCTTGCAGCATTATGGTTAGCTTGTTTATATAAGCTTCTTCTGACCTTTTTAGGTAGGCCTGTATTACTATGAATTTCTCTCTGAGCGCTGCCTTTGCTGTGTCCCAGAGGTTTTGGACTATTGTATATTCGTTGTCGTTTGTTTCCAGAAACTTTCTGATCTCATCTCTCATCTCATTCATTACTTTAAAGCACATTATTCAGTCTCCATGAGTTAGAGTGCTTTTGGTTTTTTCCCTTGAGATCGATTTCTAGTTTTAAGCCATTGTGATCTGAGAAGATGCTTGGTGTGATTTAAATTTTCCTGTATTTGTGGAGGCTTGTCTTGTGACCTACAGTGTGGTCTATCTTAGAGAATGTTTCATGTGCATTTGAAAAAAATGTGTATTTTGCTTCTTTGGGGTGAAAGGTTCTGTATATGTAAGTTAGGTCCATTTCCTCTAGAGTGTTGTTCAGTGCCCCAATATCCATGGTGTTTTTTTTGTTTGAAGATCTGTCCACTGTTGATAGTGGGGTATTAAAATCCCCTACTATTAATGTGTTACTGTCTATATCCTTTCTGAAGTCCTCCAAGATTTTCCTTATATATTTGGGAACTCCTATGTTGGGTGCTTATATGTTTACCAGAGTTGTTTCTTCTTGATGGATTGTTCCCTTAAGTATTATGAAATGTCCTTCTTTATCTCTTTTTATGGCCTTCATCATAAAATCTATTTTGTCTGAAATAAGAATTGCTACTCCAGCCTCGTTTTCATGTCCAGTTGCTTGTATATATTTTTCCATCCCTTCACTTTCAATTTGTGTCAATCGTTTGTTTTGAGGTGGGTCTCTTGAAGACAGCATATATGTGGGTCATGTTTTCTTATCCATTCAGCTACCCTATGTCTTTTTATTGGCACATTTAATCCATTTACATTTAAGGTTATTATTGATTGATACTTATTCGTTGCCATTTTCCCACTCTGTACCTGTGTTCTTTTCTGTCTCTCTCTGTTTCTTCATTTTATTAAAGCAGACCCTTTAACATTTCTTGCAGTGCTGGTTTGGTAGAGATGTATTCTTTGAGTCTTCTTTTGTCTGGGAAATTCCTTATTTCTCCTTCCATTTTGAATGAGATCCTTGCTGGGTAGAGTATTCTTGGTTTTGGGCCTTTGTTTCCCATTACTTGGAATATGTTTTGCCATTCCCTTCTGGCTTGTATTGTTTCTGTTGAATAATCATTTGGTAGTCTTATCAGAGACCCCTTATATGTTATTTGCTGTTTCTCTCTTGATGCTTTTAGGATTCTTGCTTTGTCTTTGAAATTTGCCATTTTAATTACAGTGTGTCTTAGAGTGGGTCTATTTGGATTCATCTTAATTGGGACCCTCTGTGCTTCCTGAACTTGAGTAACATTTTCACTTATATTAGGGAAGTTTTCTATCATTATTTTTTTGAACAGGTTTTCCATTCCTTGTTTCTCTTCTTCTGGTATTCCTATGATACAGATATTATTGCATTTCATGTTGTCCTGCAGCTCTCTTAAAACCTCTTCATTCTCGTTCAGCCTTGTTTCATTCTGTTGTACTCTCTTGGAATATTTTTCTACGTTGTCCTCCAGCTTGCTGATCTGATCCTCTTCTTCCTCTAGCCTGCTATTGATTCCTTCTACTGTATTCTTCAATTAAGAAATTGTATTCTTCATTTTCTCCTGGCTCTTACTGATAGTTTCTAAGTCCTTTTTAATGCTGGCGTAGCTCTCAGTATGTTCCTTGTAGCCTTGATTAGTATTATTATAAGAAAATAAAAACATATGTGAAGGCCCTGGCTAGTGGCACAGTGGATAAGACACCAGCCTGCGAACCCAAAGGTCGCTGGTTCAATTCCCAGCCAGGGCACATACCCTGGTTACAAGCCAGGTCTCCAGTCAGGTCTGTAGCTGGAGGCAGGTGAAAGGTAACCATATATTGATGTTTCTTTCTCTTTCTTCCTCCCTCCTTGCCCTTCTCTCTAATAATGAATAAAATCTTTAAAAAAAAAAAAAGTAAAAAGAATGTGAGGTGACTGTTTCCCTTTCAGCCTCTCTCCCTATCTCCCTTCCCTTCTCTCTAAAAAGTAATAAAATATTTTTTAAAAAGGGAAAAAATCATATGTGAGATAACCAGTGGAAAGAAAAATTATTTTTAGAATGCAAAGGGAAGAGAAATAATTAAAGTAGAGAATAGGAACAAGTGAAAGAAAGAGAAAATAAAATTTACATTACAAATTTAAAAAGATAGAACAAGGCAAAACATATTAAGAAAAGTATAATATGGGATTTTTTAAATAGTGAAAAAATAGGAACAAATTTAAGCAAAACATTCACCCCAGCAATATCAATGACAGATAAGCAATGATAAATAAAGTCTGCAAGGGGATAAGAAAGAAAAAAAGGTATTGACCTGTCTAAAGGGAAAAAAAAGTGTTTTGAGAGACTGAGGGAAAATTCATAATGAGTAAGGGATGAAAACCCTGTTAAGAGCAGGAAAAAATAAAATTAAAAAAAAGAAAAAAGAGAAAGTGTGGGAGAAAGATAAAATGGAGTAGAAGAGGGGAACAGTAAAATTTGAGATTTGAAAAAAAAAATAGTGAACCTCCAGTAATAAATTTGAAGAAATGCAACAACGATGTCAACAATCAATAATCAGATATTAATGAAGGTAGACAGAGAATATTGATATTACAAGAAAAGAAAAAAGCCCTGGCTCATGGCTCAGTGTTCAATTCCCAGTCAGGACACATAGCCAGGCTGCAAACCAGGTCTCCAGCCAGGTCCGTAGCTGGAGGCAGGTGAAAGGCAACCATTTATTGATGTTTCTTTCTCTTTCTTCCTCCCTCCCTGCCCTTCTCTGTAATAATGAATAAAATCTTTTTAAAAAAAGAAAAAAGAATGTAAGGTGACTGATGGAAAGAAAAATGGTTTTGTTCGGCTGGAAAAAGAAATAGTAAGAGTGTGAAATAGAAACAAAGCACAGAAAGGGAAAAAATAAAGTTTAAAACAAAAATAAGAACAGCAAGGAAGAAGGCAAAATGGAGTAAGAGAAGGGAGGCGTAAAACATGAAATTTGAAATAAAAAATAGTGAATAGGAACAAACTTGAAGAAAAAATGTTTAAAAATCTATGTAGGAGAAAAAAATAACTGAAATAATGAAGACATTGGTGGAATTTATCTTAGCAGAGTTTCCTTTGTCACTGTTTCCTCTTTCTTGATCCATCCATGGTAATTCCAGATCATGTCCTACTCTTGGCCTAGACAGCCTGTTTGTGGCTACAAGTGATCCACAGTCCATGCCTGTCTCCTTCAGACAAGGCTGGTCCCTACTCTTATGCGCTGCTGGCTTTCCATCAGCCCTTGGCCCCTGAGTGGTTCATCTGATGTTCAAGAGGCCTGTCCGTACTACCTCTGTCTGCTTCCAGAGGAGTACTCTGGTGTGATTGGGAGAGTGGCACCTCTGGGTCACCTCCAGGCAGTGCTGCTGTTCAGTCTTTAGGGAAGATGGTAGTTTTTCCCCACTGTACCCACCACATGTCTTGTTCTGTCGCAGGGTATTTCCAATAATGTATAGTTGCTGATGAATTAGCTGCCTGTTCCTTGTAAGGGACCAAACTAGGTCAAAGGGACAGCTCTTTCCTATTTGACACTGATGACACCTCTTAATAAAAACTGAGACTTGAATAGGCCCCTGAACACCCCTTGTTGAGCTTGTCTCTAATCCTTCTGCTCTGCTAGTTTCAGTGGTTTAGGGCCAGAGGAACCAGCATAGTTTGTAGTGTCTGATAGAAGATCAGAAAGGGCCCTTTCAGAGCTTCTCCTTCCTTCTACAGCAGATATGCATCGAACAGGGGCCTCTTGGGTCTGACCTCACTTATCTGCAGAGCCTGCGGTATTGTAGATGGGGGGTTGGGCCTGCCTGCCTACCTGTGAGGAGGCAACCTGGCTGCAACAAATCTCAGGTGTTCAGCTAATGGCCATCCAATCCCCAGCCTGCTGCTCTATCTGGAGACTCAGGCCTGAAGTCTCCACTGTGCATAGCCTCCTACTCCCAGCCACCCTGGGTCAGACCCCACAGTCCCTTCAGCATGACACTTTCTGTTCATTCTGTGTAGCTGGACTGAGTGGGATTGAACTGCACTTTCATTCTGGTTCCTTTATTGGTGGAACCACTTAATGCACATGTGGGCACAGGGTCCCTGCTGAGTCTTGCCTCAGCTCCTCTTTTAAAAGAGTATCTTTGTGGCCTCCACACTGCAGCACTAAGCCCTAGGCCAGTTCTCCACATGCTCCCCCTCCCCAAAAAGCACAAAGTCTCTTGGTCAGGGCTGGTTGCAGCCTGCCAGTGCCTCTGGCAGTTTCAGGCAGTTTTCTCTGGAACTCTCCCAGTTGGCGCTGCAGCTATGGACATGCTGCTCACTGTATGTGTGTAGCCTAAGTCTCTCCCAATTAGTGGCTTCCCTGTGTGGGACCAGGGCCCCTCTCCAGAAGGGCTACATTTTCTGTCTATTTTTTCCTGTGCTGCAGGCTCCTCACACAAGGCATTTCACCCTCAATTTATAACATCTCTTACTGGATGGTGCGAAGCATCCTCTGTACTCCTTGGTTTTAAAATTTTATATCAGCTGAGATTCCATTGATTGTTCAGGCCATTTTTCAGAAGATCAGCCAAAAATCCACGCTCAGGGGCACAAGGAAGTAGGCTTAGCTTCCACCTATTTGGCTGCTGTCTTCCAAATCTCCATGTCTCTTAGAAGAGATGTACTTATTTAAAAACTCAGTTTCAAAGATCAGTTGCTTTCATGAACACTTTATGTGTTTTGTATGCCCTATAAAGCATGAAGGAAACTTTATTATTGCTTGTCAACTACCAAATAAAAGAAACTAAAATTTGTTTTAATAACTCAGTCTGTATACTGTTACAGTTTATGTCTGACCTTGGTGGAATTTGGAATATTTCAAAACTTATGGATCAGTACATTATTTATGCTATAGGAAGATGTAGCAAACTTTATTAATGTTACTTTGTTTTTCTGAAAGTTAGGAGAAGAGATATTATATATTTTAAACATTAATTTTAAGGAAAAAGGTCAAGTATTTAAAATGTAATTATATTTTAATAAAATTTAATTACCTAAAGATATTTTATATTATAAATTCATGATAGAAAGTACTAATATCTGGTTAGTGTCACCTTTTCTTTATTTTTTAGACATACCTCCTTATACCACAAATTAAAGAGTTTATAGGTGTGTATCAGATCCAAGACAGATGAGAATCTAGCCAGGGGTTTATTGAATGAAACTATATCTAATGTTGAGATGGCTTATTGGGTCAAAATCACTAGTATTGATAAATCAGAGAGTTGGAGGTAGGTATAAAAGCTTAAGGGGCTTCAGAGCTGAAGGGTTTCCTGAAATGAGATTGTCCTCACCTAACCTGACTGCCTCTTCCGACCTGGTGTATTCTAAGTTCTGAGTGTGTGGGAGATGGAGAAGCCACACCATGGGGTCTTCTGCTGTGCTGTTTCTCACCTGTTGCTGTGCATGGTACTTTGTTGTGTGCCTTACAGCCTTGGTGTTCGACTGCTGTGTCTGCTGCACTTAATTGTTAATTCAAAAATGAACATTATTACTATATTTAGGTATATATCAGATCCTAGAAAATGAGAACCTGGCCATGGAACTGATTGATAAAGAATGCATTGGAGGTAGCTTTTTCACTTCCTTTTAACTAATTCTATTACAGAATTTAATTAAAACTATTTAAACAAAAATAATAGCATTACATATAGCTACTGGTAGAAGAATGTATAAAATATATAGAAAGGCATTTTAAGGTAGCTGATGATAAGTACTGTGTATTAACATCTCTGTTTTATTATTTATTAGCTGTATAACTTTGGGCATACATGGTGTTTTTGATAAAGAGGCAACAACTTTGCATCTCTTTATTTCATGTGCTTATTAATTTTGAAAAACTACGTTTCTGATTTAACAATGATTTAACATCATTGTTTCAGATATAAAGTATTAACTTCTGAGAGCAACTGTCATGTCAAAGGAATACGATGTTACAGCAACCATAATTTCTGGACTGTGTGCAGGGAGAACTGCTAAGGAAAATGTGGACTTCAATAACATCCCTTTATGTACAGTTTACAAAGTGAAGAAGGTATATGATGCTGATCCTGATGTAGCCATACCAACAAGGAAAATGCATAAGGTATGCAAGGATCTCACAAATCCAGATATTGTACACAGAATCCGGGAGATCATCAACGAAGCTCCAGGAAAGTCAATGCACTTCATAGCAAGAGAACTGCAGATGTCAGATACAACAGTTTGTAGGATTATTGCTAAAGATATCAGATACAGATGTATGTTCTTAACAAGAGGCCAGTTTATGACACAGCAGACAAAGGAAAGCCTCTTTGAAAAAGGAAGGACACTGCTAACAACATTGAAAAATTCCAAAGAAAACACCCTCTGCTTTTCTTCTCCAATGCAAAGAATTCTCAGCAGGACCAAACAGTCAACAGCAGAAACAACAGGTGGCTCTGAGAGAATCTCAATGAAGTCCCAATTTTCATGAAAATGAAGTTTCCTGCTACAGTACAGATGGTATTAGGTGTTGTCAGCAGTGAAGGAGACATCATGACCCCACATTTTGTCCACAAGGCTTGAAGGTGACTGCTGATGTTGACCTTGACATTTTGAGAAAAGTAGTTGTACCATGGATGAAGCAAGTCACAAATGGATGTCATTTTATCTTCCAGCAAGATGGTGCACCAGCACAGAATGCCAAAAAGGTGCAAGAGTGTCTCAGTGTCAATGTTCCTAAATTCTGGTCAAAGAAAATCTGGCCACCTAGTTCACTAGATGCAATTCCTTTAGGCTATTACATACATAGCATTTGTGAGAGAAAAGTGAGTAAACAACTTCATTCCAATAAAGAGGTTGTTAAAGCTAAGATTGAAAACATTATGATGTCCATGGATAAAGAAAAGTTAACAAAAGTGTGCTTAAGATTCTAAAGTCGAATTGAATCTATTATTGTAGCAAATGGAGACTTTTTTGAACAACTTAAAAAGTAATGACTGTTTATGTATTTACATATAAGAATAAATTTATTTCAAAATATAACACCTTTGTGGTAAGTTGTTTATTTTACTAAAATTTTGCCAATTGATTGCACACACCCTGTATTATCTAACCACTCTAGGCCTTTATTTGTAAGCTGAGTTAATAATTAACAATTTCATCAAGTTATTTTGAAAGTTAAATGAGATTTTATGAAAAGTGCATATAATATGTTATGTAATATTAGCTATTGTTATGTGAAATTAAATGTCTATAATTAATACAGATTGCAAGAAAATGATACAGGGTTAAAAGAGGTAACAATTTTAATGACCAAAAAACATTAAAAGGAGAGGAAAGTAGTATATGGGGAATTTACTTAATTCGTGAAATATTTGACTTAATGCAAATATAATTTTTTATAAATAATAAGATTTTATTAATTATTTTTAGAGAGAGGGAAAGGGAGATAGGCACAGAGGGAGAGAGACATCCATGTGTGGTTGCCTTTCACCTGCCTCCAGCTACAGAGCTGGCAGGAGACCTGGCTTGCAACCTGATTATGTGCCCTGGCTGGGAATTGAACCAGTGACTTCTGGGTTCATAGGCTAGCGCCTTATCCACTGTGCCACCAGCCAGGGCGGCTAATGCAAATACAATTTAAAATGTGTTTTTCTTTCTCGCCCTCTGCTTTTCAAATGCCAGTGTTTTCATTTTTTATTTTCCTCTACTCCTTAAACCTAACTCTTTTAGGGACAATCTGTCTATGGCTAACATAATCATAAAGGACTGGATATGTATCAGAGTATTTTCCACAACCTAGAACTTTTATATGAGCATCTGCACCATAATCCAAATTAACTATTAGAAATTCACATCTTACTATTAAATGTTTTAGGTCACCCTGGCTGGGGTGACCTGATTGGCTATAGCATCATCCCACCCTAAAGGCTGCAGGTTCGATTCCCAGTCAGGGCACATACCTGGGCTACAGATTCAATCCCTGTCGAGGTGCAGGCAATCCCTGGTCCGGGAGCATATGATTCCCAGTTCTTGCATTCGGGAAGTCACCAATCCATGCTTCTCTCTCACATAGATGTTTTTATCTCTCTCTTCCTCCATATTTAAATAGCAATGAAAAATATGTCCTCAAGTGAAAAAAAAAATGAATAAATGCTTTAGGTCTACAAATTCAACAGTATTAACATTAAGCTTTTAATTTTTTACTTCCGCTAAAATATATATACACTTTCCATTCAACATCTTCTAAATAATGAGGCTCTATTTAGGCAGACCTCAGTTTTAAAACCTTTAGTGACTAGTCATTATCTATAATTACTGTGTTTATCAGGCTTTTATGGGTTTTTGGAAACTTAATGTGTGCCTGTATTTTCAACTTCATATTCCTTTTTTCTATCAGGCTTATGTTTCAACCACAATGGATGTCTTAGTGCCCTATAGGCCTAATTTCTCTTGTACTTTTCTCTACCTATTAGAGAGTCTCTATTTTTTTTATTTCTTGGCCTGGCCAAAACTACTCACTCCCTGATTGAAATATTGATGTCATTCCCAGTCTGTAAAGCCTAGGAACTCTTAGGCCATAGTTAGTGTTGACCCTGTGTAAGTACCCTGTGCTCAATACTGGTGTTACCCTTATTTCCCTTGGTATAATGAGTTGTACTTCTCTCCCTCATGAAGTTGCAACTCTATGAAGTCAAATACTTTGTCTTTACTCCATTATACTATATTAATTCATTGAAAAAATGACTGTGGTAATTGGATTTTTTTAATTGAAAAATCTCAACAATACAAGTATAACAGAAGCAGCTAATCATCATTACTCATGGGAGATCATCTTCCAAAGATATACTTACTCCTTAATAACTATTTGTCAACTCTCAAATCTCCTGATTCTGTGAAATCACTTTTGAGCATTAATGCCTTATTGTATATGTTCAAGTTGAACTTCATTTGCTTTTTAATTAATTTAGGTATCTGTATTGCTATACACTTGATAATTACCACTCTCTATGGTGATATATTAATTTTCTGCCAATTTCTAGGGTTCCTAGCTAGTTTTATTATTAAACATTGAAATATTCTTACTGGAATTAGTGATTTAGAGAGGTGGCGATACCTAATAATAATTTTCTTATAATTTAGGCTACATTTACTTTTTATTCTTCTACTGTCCCTTGGTTATGAAATATATTTTAGGGTTGACTTCTTGGCTTTTCTTTTAATTAAGAACAGATATTTAGTGTTGGCAGTCATATTATGCTAATGAAAAAAAATACATATATATATCTTGTTCTTTAATTACTTCACTGTTTCAAATTCATTTTTCAAGAAAAAAAAATAACTGAGAAATTCTCTGGTACAATGAGGATTTTTTCCCCAACATGGTCAATAATAGTCCCATAACATCTTTTTTTTTTTTTTTAAGAATTTTATTCATTATTTTTTAGAGAGAGAAGGGCAGGGAGGGAGGAAGAAAGGGAGACAAACATCAATGTATGGTTGCCTTTCACCTGCCTCCAGCTAAGGACCTGGCTGGAGCCTTGGCTTGCAACCTGGTTATGCACCCTGGCTGGGTATCCAACTAGCGACCTTTGGGTTCATAGGCCGGCACCTATCCACTGAGCCACCAGCCAGGGCCACATTTACTTTTTATCTTCCATTAACTTGTACCAATCACCTGAATTAATTCCTTGTTCTGAAATGCTTTATCTCATATTTGTGAAGTAAAGAAATCAAAATATGACCATTTAGTTTTGTCTCTTATTGTAATGAAGATGAACTTATTTGAGAAGTCAATAATATATACAAAGTACTCATTAGTGACTAGTCAGTTATTAATACCTTCTAATAAAAAAGCGCATAATTCTTGCTGAGAGAATTCAGCAAACAGTTCCTGACATCAAGAAGCTTGTGACATAATAGACTATACACTCAATAGATAATCATCATCATAATGTTATTTTAACATATCTTTTCTTTTTTAAAGATTTTATTATTTTCAGAGAGAGGAGAAGGGAGAGAGGCAGAGACAGAAAGAAACATCAATGTATGGTTGCCCTTTACCTGCCTCCAGCTGTGGACCTAGCTAGAGACCTGGCTTGCAACCTGGTTATGTGCCCTGTCTGGGAATCAAACCAGCCACCTTTGGGTTCTTAGGCTGGTGCCTTATCCACTGTGCCACCAGCCAGGGCTCTATCTTATTTTATAGCTTACCAAATATCTTCATTTATGTAGATCTAATATCCTCATATCAATTTTGTAAAGTCATATCTTCTTTATTGTACAAATAGAATTCTAAGATTAGATACGTGTTAAGTACCTCATTTAAATATACTCAAAGTGTTAAAATCATGAGTTGAAATCACAACTTTTGATTGAAATCTCCAGGTTTTATTATGCAACTAGTTTCTATTTTATAAATTAAAAACAATGCACTGAGTACATTATAATGCAAACTTGGTGTCATAGTTTATATATTTGTAGCAAATTGGAAAAAAGAGATTCTGTGACCTGGGATGGTCACAAAAAGCAGCATGGCCTCTTGGGAGGAGAAAGATAAAGAGTTAAAGAGATCTAACTCACTGTTTCTCAGCAACCTAGGAAACTGGTTTACTTAGTTCAAACTAAGAACAGAGATGATTAAGCCTCCTCCTAACAGCCAGGGTTCTTGGAAAATGTAATCTTTACTCATTACCCAAGCTGGGTACTTGTTTCATTGTTTCATATCATACTAGAAAGTAACCTTCATCATGTATCATCCCTCCATGTATCCATCAAGAGAAGAAAGTGAAGCCCTGGCTGGTGGGTCAGTGGATGGGCGCCAGCCTGGGAACCCAGAGGTCGCTGGTTTGATTCCCAGCCAGGCACATAACCAGGTTGCAGTCTAGTTCTCCAGCCAGGTCCATGGCTAGACGCAGGTGAAGTACAACCATACATTGATGTTTCTCTCCCTCTTTGCCTGTCTCCCTTCCCCTCTCTCTAAAAATAATAAAATAAAATCTTAAATAAAAAAAAAAAAAAAAAAGAAGAGAGCGATCCACTTGTAGTCTGAAACTTCATTTGAATGGCATGAAAAGTACCCAATGGAACACAGTGATTAGCCGATGGCAGCTATGTTTCCTGAATTTGCTTTCTATTAATTAGTGTCAGGGCCAGTATCTGAATTAACTTGGCAAAAGAATTGCCCCTGTGATCAGGAAGGGATTAAAATAAAATTTAATAAAATGTTGTCCAGGCTAATCCACAAACCCAGTATAGAAGAGAAAATAACAGGTTCAGAAAATTTAAATTATAGTGATGAGAAATTAAAAATTGAATGATATAAAATACTGATGGAGTTGATTTTAAGTATTGAACAAAACAGAAATAATGTTCAGAGTGACTTGGCAAATAAGTGAATATTAATAAGGAGTCAGTGAAAGGAATTTGGATAATATCAATGGCATTGTTGGATCAAAACTTAAGACCCAAAAGGAAGGAAAATCTATGAAGTTGAGGACTATTTGGAGAATATAAAAAGCTTTAAAAAAGTGTTGATAATGTTGGATGATGAAAGATATTACCATATTACACACACAAGTTTTCAATTTAATTTAAAAATTTTGAACTAAGTAAAGATGCACAGTTGGAGCTCTAAAACTGGAAAACTGTTCATGCATTCAGAATCATGTTTTACTTTTAATGAAACTCTCCTACTGCACAATAAAAGAATATGTAATTGGGAATATGTCAGAGACTTCAGAATCTTTAACAAAAATAATAATAGAAGTTATTAAATTTCAATCACTTGTTAATTCCTGTCAACAGCATTGACAGATGTGAAAATAATGGAATACTTAGGAGTAAATAGCCAAATTACTCTTCACTTCTCAGTTAAGTAAAATAAAAGGGCTGAAAAATAATTTAGTTCTATTTTTTTACACTTAGAGATCTATGATGATGCACATGCATGGAATTCCCTCCAACAAAAACTGAACTGTTAAAACCACAAATATGGAAAAGATAATAAAGTTATATTATACTTCATAGCAACTAGATCAAGAGTGTCTCTGAAATCTCAGCAGTGGGAGTTTACAGATCTGTTCTCTACTGTTCTCTAATAATGTGACTTATTTACTCATTGAATATTGAAATTTTCCTGTAAGATTTTGAAATTCAGTTCTGCTCTTTGCGAGTTCTTTGACTTTAGGCTATGTGAATCATTTCATAAAACTTAGTTTTCTTATTTTAGAAATGTGGATAATAATATTACCTACCTCATAGGATTTTTGTGAGGACTAACAGTGATATTGTATGTAAGTTTTAACACAATGGTTCTACTTATTCAATAAATACTGTAATGATATAATCAATTCTTTAATAATATTGGTAATGATATTTATTGAATGATTTAACTTTTATTCTACTGGCTTTTTGCATGGCATTCTTACCATACATATTTGTTCAGGGGAGAGATGGATAATAATGGACCATTATGGACCATGAAATAATATATTTGTTATTTTTGTTGCTAAAATTTATAGTCCTCAAATATTGCTGAGTCTCTCCCAATAATTGTCTTCCTTACCCACCCACCCCCAGTTTTATCGAGATGTAACTAATATATAACACTATTAGTTTAAGGTACACATCATGACTTATATATCATAGAATAACCTCTACAATAAATCTAGTTAATATCCAATACTTCACATAGCTAAATTTTTTTTATTATGATGAGGACTTTAAGATACACTCTCTTAGCAACTTTCAAGTAGGGAGTTTGCTCTACTGTGATTACTAAATGGATTGTGAGGGGCCAAGGGTGATAATAGAGAGATGAATCCCATAGCAGTTGCAATGGTATCAGTAAGAGAGGGACTAAGTTGTTGGCAACACAGTTGGAGAAAAATTAACATATGTTGGATATGTTTAAAAGTAAAGCTAATATGAGTAGCTGTTGAATTGTGTGTCAGATACCAGGGGAAAAATGAATGATGACTCCTAGACTTTTGACTTGACTACTGGGTAGATTGGAGTTGCATTTGCTAACATGGGACAGACTGGCAGGGGAGCAGAAATGTGGAAGGAAAGAATTAGAAGTTCCATTTTAACCATGTTTTGTGATACTTATTAGATATATAATAGACAAAAAAAGCTGTTGTATATAGTATATGAGTTTGGAATTCAGTGGAGAGTCCAGTCAGTACTCTAGATACAATTTGGAAATTATTGGCATGAAGATGATATTTAAAATCATCAAACTGATTAAGATCATGTAGTAGAATGTAGACTTAAAAAGCAGTGGGGAAAAAAAAAAACGTAGTGGCAATAAGCCATGATTTTATTTTTTTCCAGTATCTAATTTCTTTATAAATGAAATGTCCACATTGCTATCATGGTCTTTATATCACCCTGAATAATAAACTTTCAGACTCAGTTCCAAATGCTAACTGGTTTTCCAACCCACACCCCACTCTGAATTCCATATTTCTTTATTTAAATTTCTTAAAAGAAATATCTGGTTGTCCTCTTACAGCTAAGTGTTGCCATCTGGCCTCTGCTGTGCCTAAATCCCGCCAGTTCTATTGAAACCAGTGAACTATTTTTATAAGCAGATCCGCAACTCCACTTTCAAATCTGGTCCATAAAAGAAAACCATAGCTGAGTTGTCAAGATGGGGCTGTTTTCATTAGCACATTTCTTTTTACTTTTGTGAAGTTTGTCTTCAGGGCCATCCCAGGAATACAGTGAGCTGGCAGATTCTATGGTGTTCTTTAATAAATCTAGGCTAGCATGCTTATCTCTCTAAACTTTTGGCTCTTCATCACACTTTGTACAAATATTTTTGCTTCTTTTACTCTAGGTCATTATCATCCTTCTACCAACCCAATTCCACTTCGAAGAACTACCCTAACACTATATAATGATTGGCTTCAGGTGTCATTAAATTCTGGGTAGAAGTGAATGGTCCCATATCAATAAACTGTTTTATCTGGCATTATATTCAATAGTCTTGAGATCCATTTCCAAACATGATTTCTTAATTCCTACCTATGGATGTTAGGCTAAGCCTATAGTTATTTTGATTCGTAGTCTCTTCCCTCCCAATGAAGAGAGAGTGAGTATTCATTCCACAGTTAGATTGTATTGAGAATGAACTACTGGCCTGGAACCCTTGAAGGAAGTGAAGAGGGAGATCTTGAAGAGGACAGGTTTCATCTTGCTGGATATCTGCCTGAGGTGTGGCCAATGCATATTCTCTAAGCAAAGGAAGGTTGTTTTTCTCTAGTGAGGGTGTATGAGACATTTATGCAGGCCAATAGGTTTTAGGGAAATCTGGGGATTCAAGTTCTTAACTATATCCCTTTATCTCTATTCTAGATCTTACTTCCTCCCCATCTCTGACTTTAATGTTAAAAGACACAATAAGGCTGTGAATTAATCCTTCTTTGCAGTTTGATTCCTTGTATAGTCAGGTCCTGAGCTTGGTTTGCATCTCTACTGCCTTTCAGCCCCAGGAGACTAATGTTTCTATAAATGCTATTATTTACTTTTTTTAAAGACTTTCATTTCACTCCATGCCCTGATTGGGTATTAGCTGCACTAAGAATGTCATTTTTCTTCCTTCAATGCACTGATGGCACTTAACAATAACCATTATCCTAATAATTACTTTCCTCCTGCAGTGTTACCCTACTCAAGTCCTTGAGACATCACATAAACTAATGCAAACCATTTACTTTGTATATCCCAGTTCACCACAGGTTAGAATGTTAATAATTAAGATACTTCAGATGCCAGAGTTTATCACTATACCACTTAGTGCCAGCAGTGGAAAATCCTTGTTGCCGTTTGGCCAATGAGTAATCAGTTATTGCAATAATTGCTTTCTAGAAATATTCTTTTTGTGCCCACTGTCTTAGTTGCAGTTTCTTTGTAAGCTGATGCTGAAACAAGAATTTGAGTTCAGGTAGTTTACTTGGGAGATGCAGGGAGCATGGCTCAGAAGAGAAGTGAAGCAGAAAAGGGATGGCAGCAGTCAAGGGTGCTTTATTAAGCTAGCTAATACCATGGATAATTGGAGCTTAATTCCAAAATATATGTCTCATTCACTAAATTTCACAAATTACTTGTTGAGGATTTTTCCTCTAGGTATATTAATTCCTCAGCACCTTCCAACTTGGTGTGTACACAGAAAGAAAAGCCTTCTGCAGTTTAGGGGTAAAACAAAACAAAACAAAACAGGCCTCATGAACGGAGTTGATTTTAGAGTATTGTAAAAGCCAGAGGAAATGGCAGAGATCTCACAATATCTGATACAGGAAAGAAGTGAAATTAAAGTTAATCAATATCAGACCATGGAAGGCATTGAATGTGATCCAAGGAAATTTTTTAGATGTGATTACCTCCTGTACAAGAGATTTGCACTAAATTGGTTTATATGCTAGACTGGGGAACAGAGACAGAATTGGGGAGTGTGGTGATCTTCCTATTTCCTGTTCTAATCTGGACCTGTACTGGGCCCTAATTACAAAAGCCACTTTTAGAAAGCTTTACTACATAGGATAGCATTCTAAGCATACATCAGCAGTAATATGTCAAATAAAGGAAATTCCATTTTCAAAAGACTTGGGAACTTAGAATACAGGCAAGTATTCCCAAGGTTACTTTCTGTATTCCATTGTGAACATTTACAGGAACTATTTTTCACCCTCACCTTTCTATTTAAATATCTTGTTTTAGCTAAAGCAAACTGACCTCATTCTAGCAGAAGGAGCTTTAGGTAGAGAGGCAACATAGTTCATGCTTGCATTTCCTAGTCTACTATACTTGTTTAGTCACCCATGCGTGCCCTTTGAATTCCACCTAGTAATTTGTCATTCTCAGTAGTGGTTTGTGAAAGACAGGAAAAAACTTTAAATGTGAAAGAAAAACATTGAAAAAAGGAGGAAGTGTTAAGGAGCACTTGCAGGAATAAGCTGAAATCCGCTTAGAAGCAGCAGAGCAGGCACCGACCTGTGAACCCAAAGGTCGCTGGTTCAATTCCCCAGTCAGGACACATAACCAGGTTGCAAGCCAGGTCTGCTTCTCTCCCTTTCTCCTTCCTTCCTCTCTGCCCTTCTCTCTAAAAATAATGAATAAAATCTTAAAAGAAAGAAAGAAAGAAAGAAACAGAAGAGCAAAAACTAAGAGAAGATGTTTTTATACCTTAATATTAATATAGTAATAACTGAGTTAATTTGTTATCTCTACCTTTAACATCAACAGGCAAATTCAAATTAGGATAGCTCAGGTATCAACTCACACTAACTTTAATCCTACAAACCCCATCTATTTCTGAGATGTATACTAAAAAAAAAAACTTTTCTTTCCAACTTTCCAATGCTGAGCCAATGCATCAGCTGTAGGTTGACCCTTTTCTCCCTTTTGGAGGAATTCTTTTTTTTTTTTTTTTTTTTTTTTTTTTTTTTTTTTTTTTTTTTTTAATTTTATTGTTGTTGTATTACATCCATCCCCTTTTTGCTCCCCTCTGTCCCCCCACCCACCCACCCATTCCCCCCAAAGTCAATCCCACCTGTTGTCCATGACCATGGTTCCTTTATACTAGGTTCTTGTCTAAGCTGCTCCCCATCTTTGCCTCTACCTCTTCCTCCCCTCTACCCCATTCCCCTGACCACTGAAGGCCTATTCCTTGTATTCATATACTTGGTTCTGTGTTGGTTGTTGTTAGTTTTATTCATTATTGTCCCATAAGAGGTGAGATCATATGATATTTGTCCTTCACTGACTGGCTTATTTCACTAAGCATAATACTCTCCAGTTCCATCCATGTTGTTGCAAAGGGTACAAGTTCCTTCTTTCTTTCTGCTGTATAGTATTCCATTGTGTAAATGTACCAAAGTTTTTTGATCCAATCATCCACTGATGGGCACTTAGGCTGTTTCCAGCACTTGG
>PVIW01007696.1:0-69502 GCA_004026585.1 Noctilio leporinus | reverse complement strand
AAAATCTTTAAAAAAAAAAAAAAAAGAATCAATGTCTATAAAACTACTCATCAAATTCATTCAGTAAATACTAGCAATCAGCCTATTACTCTATCAGTATCAATCATATCTGAATGAAGACCCTGGTAAAAATCTAATTACCAATTAAATTGATCATAATGTACACTTGGAGAGTAAATAGGAGAGCATATCAGTTCTATAATCCAGAGGCATTATCTTACTAATAAGTAATGTTAAAGTTACCAGTGTTTTTTTCATTGCTCCTAACAGGAAACAAAAAATGGTACAATCAGCTTCTATTGCTCTAATGAATGTTTGGATATTTTTTTCCTTTTTTGTGAAATAATTTCAAATATACATAAAATTTGTAGGAATAATACATCATGCTCAGATTTCCAAGTTGTTAGCATTTTTGCCAGCAATAAGTTAGTTATGATGTCTTGATACCCACTAATATTTCAGCATGAATTCCTCAGTACAAGGACACTCTCTGTACTGTACAATAAGCAAATCAGGAAGATAATATTGATCCAGTATGACCACTGATTGGACAAGTTCTATTCTATCACTGCCAATTGCCCTAATAATGCCCTTATGGCATGTCTGGGATCTAATTTTTGCTCCAAAATTTAGTTGTTATGTCTCTTTGGTCTCTGTCCTCCTGCAAGCAGTTCCTTAATTTTGCCTTGCCTTTCATGGCCTTGACATTTTTTCAGAGTATAGACCAGTCACTTTTTAGAATGTCTCAGAATTTGGAAGAATGTTTCCTCATGATACACATTTTTATCAGGAATATTAGATCAGTGATATTGTGTTTGTTTATTTATTTATTTAAAAGATTTTATTAATTATTTTTCAGAGAGAGGGGAGAGGAGAGAGGCAGAGAGGGAGAGAGACATCAATGTACGGTTGCCTTTCACCTGCCTCCAGCTACAGACCTGGATGTAGACCTGGCTTGCAACCTGGTTATGTTGCCCTGGCTGGGAATCGAACCAGTGACCTTTGGGTTTGCAGGCTGGCACCTTATCCACTGTGCCACCAGCCAGGGCTCATATTGTGTTTTTTTTAAACATCATAATAGGAGGCACACGATGTCACCAGTGAAATGATTTTGTCATGGCTAAGATGATTTCTGCCAAGTTTGCCCAATGTAACTTTAAGTACTAATACATCTAAATCAGTTTCTACATATATCTACCTACAAAAAAACTTAAGTTCACTTTGATCTCTCTAATTCAATTCAACAACACAAGGTATATTTTAGCCTTCCCCCATTCTATACTTGTATCTCTCTTCTCTGACAAGTGAGAACCCAACTTCCACTATATACCTAACAAGTTTGCTACTTCTTTCTTTTTCAGTTTGTCTAACATACATATATACGTCATTATTTCTAGTAACTGCTACCAGATAAAAGGGATAAGTGGAGAATGACTGGGAATAGTGAAAAAAATTAATGAGCAAATCACATTCATTCCTGAAGACCTCCATAAATACAACTTGCAAAAGAAATAGTGTAATTGTTTTTATATATTTTTAAAATTTTATTGTTGTTGTATTACATCCATCCCCTTTTTGCTCCCCTCTGTCCCCCTCCCCACCCACCCATCCCCCCCAAAGTCAATCCCACCTGTTGTCCATGTCCATGTCCATGTTTCCTTTATACTAGGTTCTTGTCTAAACTGCTCCCCTTCCTTGCCTCTTCCTCCCCCTTCCCCCCAATGTTTTTATATTTTAATTCCTTAGAAAGCTAGTTTTTTAATCTAAAACATTTCAAGCAATGCTACTTTGAAATAAGGATCAACTCAAGTCAATTCTCATGACAGACTAAAAGCGTGGTAAAAGAAGCAACAGTCTGAAAAATTATCTTGGTTTCTCTACCTCTCACCAGCCAAATCTCCACATTTATGCATTTTCTCAAATTTACTATTGATTGTAATAAATCTCAAGAGGACTTTGATCAACAACAGAGTAACAAATTCACATTAACGACACACTATGTATCTAATAATAAACTGCAGACAGAAGGGTTATAGAAATTATTTTCAGCCCCTAACTTGCAAGCATCTCTGTCTCGGTACTCCTTTGAAAAAGGGACCTTTGATTGAATGAAACAAGACTCAACTCTGTTTTTTAACTCAGATAATTGTGGATTATCTAGGGATGGGGAGCTTACCCAAAACACATAGAAACACCTACATGAGCAAACATAAGCTAAATAATACAGTCATGCCTTCTCCCAATTTACCAAAAGAAAAACATTTTCCTTATGGAAAGTATTTCTACTGAAGAAAAATACACAATAACCTGTAGCACAAAAAGCTAAGATCACCCCCGGCTGGTAGCACAGTAGTTAAGGCGCCGGCCTGCGAACCCAAAGGTCGCAGGTTCGATTCCCCAGCCAGGGCACATAACCAGGTTGCAAACCATGTCTCCAGTTAGGTCTGTGGCTGGAGGCAGGTGAAACGTAACCATACATTGATGTCTCTCTCCCTCTCTGCCTCTCTCCCTTCCCCTCTTTCTAAAAATAATGAAATAAAATCTTTAAAAAAAAAAAAAGCTAAGATCAGATATTACACAGCACCTAAAATTGTTAACACTTTTGTGAGGGGTGGTCTCCATATAGTTAAAACAGGCACAAAGACCCCACCCTGAGAAGCATTCCTTTTAATTAAGTAAGTGTCTTTATAAAGCTCCTGTTAAAATCCACTCTGCCTAAATATTAACTCATTTGTACATATACAGACAGATTACTAGGTTATGCAGCTCTCACTTAAAATAAGTCATGTTTTATAAAAATGTCTAGGAAAATTTAAAAAACCAGGTACCAGGAAGGAACTGGCAAGGTATAAAGGCCCTTAAACAGTAGAGGGTAAGTTAAAAGCATATTAAACAAACAAAACAATAATGCTTTTGTTATGGAAAGTTTCTAACATACAGAAATTGCAAGAACAGGTTAATAAACTCCTATTATCCATCTTCCAAATCCAAACCTTATCCACTTAAAGCCAATCTTGTTTCATCTATATTCTCACTGATTCACCCACCTGCTCCAAGACTATTTAGGAGCAAATTCCAGACTTACTGTTTTCCATCCACAAATTCAATGAATACCTTTTGTTCAGTTTAGCCTAAAGTACTATAATATGCATCAAGCTTTTGGTAACAAAGCAAAATAAATAATTTAATAATCAGTAACAGTTACATTTTTTCAATTCTACACATATACTTTGGTGTTTTGAGTCCTCAGAGGGAATAGTGGAGATGGAAGGTGGGCAACAGAGCAGATAGCTATGAAAGATTACCTTAAAAACAATCAGTAATCGCACACACTATATATTATGCTTTCTATAATTTCCACTCATTTAAGAATGGGGTCAAATAACATGTTCCTTAGTTAGCCTGGGTCACAAAATAATTCAAGGTGCTAATAAAAATGCTTATTATCATTCAAGTTCTTTAAACCCACTCAGCCATTCCGCCCTTTGCTTTCTGATAAGACTG
Source organism: Noctilio leporinus (assembly GCA_004026585.1). Lineage (NCBI taxonomy): Eukaryota > Metazoa > Chordata > Mammalia > Chiroptera > Noctilionidae > Noctilio > Noctilio leporinus. The sequence goes on along the minus strand of PVIW01007696.1, from coordinate 65,998 downwards.
CCAACAACTATGCCAATTAGTGTCAAATACAAAGTTAGATTTCCTAACATCTGCACCTGCTTACCAGTTCATATAGTGGGCAGAAGGAAGTGACTGATGGTTACAAGGTTGTCACACTAAACCTTGTTTTTGTGTCAACATTTACTAAGTCTACAAATAATTCACCAACTGATTTAAAAAATAAAACCTAATTTGAAAATTAGTTTCTATAGGGGATTTCTTCTTTATGGGGGACAGAGCAGGTTTAGTTACTCTAAGTTAGAACAGGACATATATATTTTTTAAGTTTTTAAAATTATTTTTAGAGAGAGAGGAAGGGAAAGAGGGAGAGAGACATCAATGTATGGCTGCCTTTCACCTGCCTCCAGCTATGGACCTGGCTGGAGACCTGGCTTGCAACCTGGTTATGTGCCCTGGATGGGAATCGAACCAGTGACACCCTTTGGGTTTGCAGGCCGGTACCTCATCCACTGTGCCACCAGCCAGGGCCATATTTTTTTATTTTTATAATTTTTTATTTTATTGTTGTTCAATTACAGTTGTCCCAATTTTCCCCCCACATAATATTTTTAAACCTTATAAAACAAAAATTTTATAACTAGGAAAAATCTAATCTATAAGAAATGTTAATGAATTACATATTTCTGAAACTTCAAAGTTTCAAAAATTCTAAATTTATGCATTTCATTTAAACACAGTTAATCTTTAAAAAGCCATCTATTCATATTTTGAATACAATATTTCTCATTTGAAACAACATTGCTGCCCTGGCTGGTGTGGCTCAGTGAATAGGCACCCGCCTGCGAACCCAAGGGCTGCTGGTTCAATTGCCCTGTCAGGGCACATAACCAGGTTGCAAGCCAAGTCTCCAGCCAGGTCTGTAGCTAGAGGCAGGTTAAAGGCAACCATACATGGATGCTTCTCTCCCTTTCTTCCTCCCTCTCTGCCTTTCTCTCTGAAAATAATGAATAAAATCTTTTAATTAATTAAAGCAATATTGCTTATTAAAATTTATTTTAGAATTTGCAAACCAAAAATTAAAGCACATATGAAAACACAAAGAATATTTACCGTGGAAGAAATAATGAACATCTGGAATTTTATATTAATTCAATATTTCCATCCTAATTAAAGTATATGGTTTATCTTTGATTTTTAAACTTTTAAGTTATTGTTCATAATTGAAAAGCATGTAATCCTTCTGAAATATCCAGAACAAAATACAATCATTAATTTATCCTCAGATCAAAATTCATTTTGGTTTATTATAATTAGTAGCAACATAGTATGTTAAAAAATTTTCAGGGATGGATGTAATACAACAACAATAAAATTAAATTAAAAAAAAAAAAAAAACATTCAGCAAAATGGGAATAGAGGGAGCATAATACCTCAACATCACAAAGGCCATATATGACAAACCTGAAGCCAACATCATACTTAATGGACAAAAACTGAAAGCTTTCCCCCTAAGATCAGGAGCAAGACAAGGCTGTCTACTTTCTCCACTTCTGTTCAACATTGTCTTGGAAGTTCTAGCCATAGCCATCAGAGAAGAAAAAGGAATCAAAGGTATCCAAATTGGAAAGGAGGAAGTCAAACTGTCATTATTTGCAGATGATATGATAGTGTACATATAAAACCTGATAGGCTCCACCAAAACTTACTTGATCTAATAAGCAAATTTAGCAAAATAGCTGGATATAAAGTCAATATCCAGAAATCAAAAGCATTTTTGTATACCAATAATGAAACATCAGAAATAGAAGCGAGAAAACAAATCCCATTTACCATAGCAACAAGAAAAATTCAATTTTATTTATTATAATTTTTTCTTCTATTTTTTGCTCTCCTTTCTGTGTTCTGAGCTTAGATTAATGAATAACTTTTTCTTCTCAGTTCTGTGTTAACTGTGTCCCACCAATTTTGATATGTTATATCCTCATTTTCATTCAGTTTCATGTGTATTTTATGTTTCTTGCACCTTCCTCTTTGAGCTATAGGTTATTTAGAAGTTTAGTTGCAAGGATTTGAAAGATCTTCTGTTACCTTCCTGTTATTAATTTCTGATTATTTTCATGGTAGTCAGGGAACACAAACTAACTGCATGATTCCAACTCTTTAAATTTGTTGAGATTTGCTCTATGTTTCAGGGTCTGGTTTATCTTGGTTTATGTCTCATTGTCATTTAAGAAGAATGTGTATTCTGCTGTTGTTGGCTTGAGTGTTATATAAATGTACAGTAGCTTTTTTTCTTTTTATTAAACTTACTGGGGTGACATTGGTTAACAAGATTATATGGGCTTCAAGTGAACGTTTCTATGATACATGATCATATTGCATTGTGTGCCTACCACCTAAAATAAAATAATCTTTGTCTCCATAAAAAAAAATTTTTTTTCACAACTGCTTTGAGGTAAGACATTACAACAAAAACCATAAAGCTTCTGTGGTTTCATCATTACTGTAGATCACCAGGAAAAATTCTTTGAACATAGCTCTTAACATTCAGTGGGGAAGGACTGGAATATAAAGGGTCAAAGTCATTTAATGGACTCATTTCTTGGAACAACTTGCCAGAGGCCAACAATGACTATAGAAGACCAAATCAGCACCAACATATTCACAAAGAAGCAGGAAGAGATTCAACTGGCAGATGCATTAAAATATCCTCTTAATGAAAGATGCAAATTTGTAAAAATTAGATTAAAGCTTGAAATACTTAAAGAAAAAAATTTTTCAGAACCAAAGCAAATTGCATGTAAATAAAAGCTACTGGAAGTAATACAGTGGTTAAGAACAGTGAATTACTAAAAAGAAATAAAAATTGCATGTCAATATTTAAAAGTATGGAAGATTTATATAATGTAGCACATTCTAACCAGTGTCATTACTTAAATTGCTACTTTTCCTCAACAATTTATTCTCCAGCTCTAGCAAGTAAAATAAATGGTAATCTTACCTGCCAAATTTGGCACAAAAATGGACAAGTGACTTCATTAACAGAACAATGATTTCAATATCCTTTTTTCTTTTCCACTCAATGCCAAATAGAACAATTCAAATCAAGAAATCTAAGCAAAATTACCTTCCCTTGTAGGAATAGGCAAATAATATGAAGTCTGTCAAGAAAGTATCCAGCCATGCACTATATTTATTGAACAAGATACAAGCAACATTGTACATAGGACAATGATGCCTCAGTCCCCTTCAAAGCAGGCACCTTGGGACCTCACACAGTTCTTCCAGCATCTCTTCCACTATTCAAAACACTGCAAAATCCTTTGTTGGAATCACCATCAACTGCTCCATCATATTTTCCTTAATTTCAACAACAGTCTGAAACTCTTCCTTTCAAATGTGATTTTAGTTTTAGGAGAAGCCAGAAATTGGAGGGCATCAAATCTGGGCTGCAGGGGGAGCTGAGTTCAACATTCTCAGGTATTCTTGTTGTGGGCCTTCCAGGATTTTTATCTCTCAACAAATTTTCTACCATCTTTGAAGCATTTGGGCCACAGTTTTATTTGTGCTGCACTTGTTGCATTGTCTCTGAAAGACTTCTGAATCATCCAAATAATTTCCAAGGAGGGATGTTCAAAATTAATGGAACACCTGATGAAGATTCATTGCTCTACTTGCTCATTTTGAATGCACAACAGTGTCTACTGCCCCTACTGACTAGTACAGTAAAGTAATCATTGTTTACACATACTCATTCCAGTCTACTTTCCTTGGCTGCCAGGTTATACTAATGATTTCATGCAAATAGTTCTCATTATGTTAATAATAATGGGACTTTTCCCAGACAGATCTCATTATACACAGAATGCTAGCAAGGCCATCCTCTCTGCAAATCAGTGTATTTCTTATGCTGAAGCTTAATTCCAAAATTAACAAAAAGAAAACACTTCTCAAAAAAAAGAAAAAGAAAAAAAGAAAACACTTCTCCATTGAAGTAAAGTTCTCAGTGTATGGTTCCATGTGGTATGAATATATGCTAATTTAAAACTCCATGGAATAGGTTAAACCTAAAAGATTTGAGTTGAATTAAACTTTTGGTTAAAACATCCACTAATTCACCTAAACCACTACTGTGGAATGAATCAAAACAAATCTTTCTTCAATCTTTGATATATTAAACTAACGGAAAACACCCACAACCAGAAAATTTGCCAATCACCACTGGCTCTCATACTTCCTTGGTGTTCTTAATATCTGGTGGTAAACAAAATCATAAATTCTTCTAAACCTTGTATCAAATCTAATCATAACAACTCTTCTTTTAATCACACTGAGCTTGTATTATAAAAGAGATCCATTTAAGACAGTTTTAAGTAATCATGACTAACTTTTGAAAGCTAAACATAAGCATTTTTGTTCAATTTGTTGAATTTGGTAGCCACTCACAAGATTTTCTATGGTTATTTACAACAGAAGATTGTGCTATGTTTAATTTCCAGCTGGTTTCCTTACTCTTGTTCCATAAGATAACCACACATAAAAACAGTCAGCAGTTATAATAAAAAACCAAGTAATAAAATGAAACATAAAATAAAAATCACAACATTTACCCATCATTATGCTAACATGATAAATATGGCCAAGAACAAACACATCCATGCATAGCCATGCCCAAAGTCATTTGCACTAAACTGGAAAATTTGAAGTAATGTCTACTTTATTTTTGAGATTTAAATACTGAGTTAGAAACAAATGACATATTTTATTTTATAATGTCTCACTTAGAAATAAAATACCTTTAAAAAAAGAGAGAAAACAACACTGAATCAGAACAGAAACTCTAGTAGTAGTAATATCCAGATTATGAATGGCACTTGGTTTTCTTTGCAGCTGTCTTTTTGTCTCAGATATTTTAATAAACATTAAACTAATTGAATCCTCAGAACAATTTGACATGGAGATATTAACTACATTTTATAGATAACAAATCAAAGAAATTAAAATAACTGTTCAAGGTCCCACAGCTAGTAAAACAGCATATGCAAACCCAAGTTGATCTAGTAACACTTCAATGGAGCCAATTTAGGCATTTGTTAACTTCATTTGGAGGGAAAATCCAGTTACAAAGGTCAATATTTTATTGAAAAGAATGGTCACTATAATAATTGGTGTGGTGTTTCCACAATGCCTAGAGTTTTTAACAGTATAGTATCTATATATAAGAGAAAGGCTCTAAATGGAGAAGGAAGAGACCCCCCAAAAAGCCTAATCCTTTCAGTCCTTCACCTAAAAGTGTAGGGGTGCCCTACAGGGGGATAAGGAGGAACTGCAAGCATCATGGGCTTGCAAACCACATCAAGGTTCTGAGGGGGAGGGGACAGCAGTGATTGGCCCAACAGTCTTGCTTAAAAAATTTCCCACAGTAAATCACCAAGAGGTAAAGATTATGTCTATAACTACTGTCCAAGTATTGTGTTGTAGCCTCAAAAAAGGCTTCATAAACTAAATTATAATACATTTTAATCAAAGAATCTTAAAATATTTATCAATGCTGACAAGTTTTGCCAAATTGTTTGTGTAATTTTATTTTTAGTCTTTATTTTAAAACTTTGAATTTTTCATACAATGAGAAAGAACTGTTTGCAAAGTAAAAGATAATTCAGATTCTTGTACAAAGCCAAATGGCTATATTTAAGATGGAAGAGAATGTTTCTTGAGTGCCTTACTACATGCCAGCCATTATACAAGAGCTCATTTGATTTTTTAAAAACACTTGAGAATATTAACCCTATTTTATAGAGGAAAACAAAGGCTCAGAAAAGATAACTAACTTCTACTGGTTTACAGCCAGCAGTTTCAGAACTGGTATTTAAACTCAAGTCCATCCGATTTACAGCCTTTTCCTATATACTAGTATTTATATAAAATACTACAAATGCAGTGGCTAAGAGAGATTAAGTAACTTTTCCAGTTACATAACTGGTAAGTAGCTCATAAGGTTACTCTCCTTCCAAAAACTTTTGCTTTAAATTCAACATGACATTGTTTCTGCACCACAGCCTACCTCACCCCACACTAAAGCTGTTACTAAATGCTGACAGTTAATTTTTACTACTGGACAAAATGGAGAAAGAATACGATTGCCTATGTCCCTATTCCCAATGTAATTTGTTTCTTTTTTAATAAGATGGCCCAGTTTGCAGAAAAAAATATAATTGTAATATGTTAATTATTTCAAATATTAGAAATAGGGTTCCCTAACAACTTGTCTTGCAAACTGACATGAAAGAAAATTCACAAATGTTCTATCCTTTAGGCACCTGAGATATTAGTTTTACCAAGACTTTTAGAGCATTTGCAAGAAATGAAATGCTGTAGTAACTCTGTACTAAAAGGCAGAATCATTAAAGAACACCTTAACTAAATTTTATCTATAATGTTTTAATTATTAAATTTACCTAAATTTAATACAAATATTCCTGAGCTATGTGTGCAAAATTCTCCTAACTCTAGGATTTCCACAAAATAGTCATCAGTCCAAAATATGTAATCAAGAACACAGAGATAAATTCTCAATAATATATTAGCCATTTCAATTAAATGCCTTTCTAATCCAGGTTGATATTACTTATAAGATTTTTTAAAACTTGTATTAAAACTTTGTTGATTTTTTTCATATCTTCAAAGGTCACATATCTCTGTGACCACTGAGTTTTAGAAATTGACACAGCTATGTAGAACTGGGTCTGGTGACTAAGCTGGGAAAAAGAGGTTGTGGCTAAGCAACAAAGCAGAAATATGTCTCAGAGCCTACAGATTCTTAGATGGAATACTGAAATAAGACAGCAAAAGAATTTGTGAGATATATTAATATGTACTTTCAGTGTGATCTAAGCCTTTGGAAAACTTTTAAGCTTGAAGAGTCTAAATAAACTTTGTCTTGTCATAAAAAGGAAAGATTAATAAATTAAGAGTATTTAGGATTTTTATTCAAACAAATCAGGATACTAGAGCAAGAGCAACTTTCAGAGATGCAAACCTGTGCCCATGAGTGAACAAGCCCAAAACCCCCTGAAGCATTTCATCTTTAAATACAATGAATGACTAGAATTCTGGAAGAGATCTCAAACCCCTGAAATGTAATTAGAGTTGTGGGCATAGAAGACAAAAGCTGCCTTGACAATAAAGCATGCCAGACCCTGGACACAATAAATGGAAAAAAATAAAGAGCACTATTTCCAGGGTAATTCCAGTAGCTATTCCAATGAAATGTGAAGGGTTAGGGATAATTTTTAAAAGCCCCCAATAACAGTAGTAGAACACATTTTTTAAATATATAATTTTACTTTAGAAAATGTTTTCATTTTTTCAGCATATTTATTGATAGCATGCCATGAGCCATGTACTGTAGGAAGGGTACAGCAATATATACTATTATTTGATTTATGGCAATTGATTTTCTGTTTTACTAGTTAATATTACAAACTTTGCAACAACCACCCTTTTAATATATTCAGTTACTGGTTTTCACCTTATAACAGCATTCCAAATTCAGATTTAAAGAATTACGCCACAAGTTTATGCCATATTTTTGGTCATGCCTCTCATAAGCAAAACATGCAAACATACAGCTTCTCTAATATCTGACAAAGTGAGATCTATACCACAGATCTCTGACTTCCACTAATAACCAGCACTGATACAAAAGCCACGTAGGTGAAGAAAGCTAGGCTTTCTTAATAATAACAGTTGTGTAAACATAAGGTCTTCTTAGTTAAAGGGAAACCAACATCAAAAAGCAGTAAAACATAGAACTCTAAACCCCTCTTTCTTTGAAGAAACCCGTTTGAAGCGAGGTGTTTCTAGTTATGGGTGAATGAAATGAGAATTCAGCCGCAACAAACGGACATTCAGTCATACGAGGGACTAATTAAATCCATCTGAGAAGCTGCATCTAAAACTGCCTCACACATTTCAAAGGAAAGCACTAGTCTGCCTTTTGCGAAGGCATGAGAACCTTCAGTCACAAACGCCACACATTGAGGCTCAACAACATTATTTTTACGAACTACAAAGCTCCATAAAAGTAATGTTAAGAGTTTACACTATTTCACTACTGAAAAAATCAGAGTTAAGGCAGAACATTTTCTCATTATATGAAATTTCTTTCTGGCTTTCACTCTAGTTCTCTAAATCTACAAGGCCTTAAAAAAATAAAAAACAAACAAAAACACAGGAGATGAATCAATGTTAAAAGTGTTTCATGTATTTGTTGAGTGGATGTGGTAAAAATAATTAATGAAATAATTAGCTATGGTTGCACAGTTAACTTTTTCCTGATACATAAAGCCAGGAGTTCAAAACTTTAAACATACTGGTTTCACAAAAATATTCCACTGATCAGCCGTTATTTGAACCATGAAGTAATAAAAGAAAGTTAAATTCAGAATTTGGACTAGCATCCCAAAAGAATAAAGTAGTATTAGTACCTATCCCCCAAGCCTTTCTAATTTTCAGTAACTGGTTATGATGAGCTCATATAATCATACTGAGCAATCACACTTTTTCTTAAAGAACACTATTAGATGTGACAATTGGTGACAAGTTCCTTAAAAAGGGGAAATTCAATACTTCAACATTTTTTTGAAGTATTGAGAAAATTATATATAGAGAAAAATGGTGATGAATTTTAACTAGACTTGTGATAATCATTTTGCAACATATACAAATATTGAATCCTTATATTGTACACAGTTGCTAAAATTGGAGTTTCTTCCCATTGCAAAGAGCTCAATAAAAAGAGAAGGACTAGCCATCAGGAGACCCAGTACCTCTGGCTTTGTTCTTTTTATTTACCAAGCAACCTTGGGTGAGTCACTCATTCTTCAGGCCTAATGTGTTCTCTCCACTGTTCAATGAGGAGTTGGCCTAAAGGAACCAAAATCGTGTAAATCCTGAAAAACAGTAGGAGGTACCTCAAAAAATTAAAAATATGACTACCATATGATCCAGCAATGTCACTTCTGGGTATTTATCCGAAGGAAATGAAAACACTAACTTGAAAAGATATATGCACCCCTATGTTTCTTGCAGCACATTTATACTAGCCAAAATATGGAAGCAACCTAAGTATTTATCAATGGATGAATGGATAAAGAAAATGTAACACACACACACACACACACACACAGAGGAATATTATTCAGCCATAAAAAAAAAATAATAAAAGCTTGCTATTTGAAAGAACATGGATGAATCCTGAGGGCATTATGCTAAGTAAAATAAGTTAGACAGAGAAAGACAAATACTATATATCATCTCACTTTCATGCAGAATATAAATAAATGAGCACATGGATAAAAAATAAAAACAAGTTCATAGATACAGAGAGCAGATTGGTGGCTGGTGAGGTCAGGGTGGGTAAAATAGGAGAAGAGGGGGTCTCAAAAGGTACAACTTCTAGTTATAAAATAAATAAGGCAGGAGGATATAATGTACAGGATGGTGACTATAATTAATAATACTCTACTCATGTGAAAGCTGCTAAGAGAGTAATCTTAAAAGTTCTCATCACAAGAAAAAATAATTGTAACTACGTGTGGTAACAAATGTTAACTAGACTTGTGGTGATCATTTTGCAACATATACAAATATTGAGTCATTATATTGTATACCTGAAACTATTATATGTCACTAAACCTCTACTTTAAAAATTAATTAAAATGAAACCAAAAGAATTGTCTACTCAATGCAGGATGATTTAAAGGACTGAAGGTGTGCAGAGAAAAACAGTTTTGTCAGTGGGAATAACGAGAAAGGAAATCACTGCAGTGAACCCAAACACAGGCAGAGCTGGCCTGTAGAGCAATGTTGTCTTTTATGCCAGCCTGAGGTATGGAAGCCAACTTGTCTTGACTGTTACTGTATTTCAATATACAAACCCTGAGGATAGGCATGCTAGTTTATGACAAGCCTCTAAATTTTATAAATAGTCACAACAAACAGGGTTATAAGATGATTTCTGGAACTTACGTAAGAAATTTTATGAAATATTATAGTTATTTTATTTTTCATATCTGAAATTTTACTCTCCATCTGCCTTCTTTGGGTCTCAGCTTAACCATATTTCCAACCTAAAGCTTTCCATAGTCATCTCCATGTCCAGGATATGGCTCCCCTAGGTGTTATCCACAGTGCCTGTTTCTCCCTGTCATTGCTCACCTATTGTACTTGACTGACACAACCTTTGTCCTTGTCACTGTCAAGAGGTAACAAATTTTCCCTGGCCAGGTAGCTCAACTGATTGAAGCACTGTCCTGCACACCAAAAGGTTACAAGTTTGATTCCTGGTCAGAGCATATATACCCAGGTTTCAGGAAGCCAAGTTGGGACGCGTATGAAAGGCAACCAATTGATGTTTCTTTCTCTGTGTTTCTCGCTCGCTCTCACTTTCAGCTTTCTTGTGTTCTTAATTCTCTTCCACTCACTGCTTCCCTTTCTTTCTCCCTCCAATCAATAGACATATCCTTGGGTGAGCATTTAAAAAAAGAGAAAGATACAAATTCTATAAGAAGTCAGGCATTATCTCTCTTGATTACTACTGGTTCTCCAGGAGCTATGTCGTAGTAGGTACTCAATAAAAAGCTATTAAACTATAATACAACTCAGATGACAAACGTGCAGTGGCTATTAATCTATCAAATTCATCTAATGGTTGAGTCACTCAGCAAAGGCATTTCAACAGATTGCTTCACTGTTCATTTTATTTATAAGTAAGTTTGAGGGGTCAATAAATATCATACCAAAATGAATGAAATGTTTTTAAATAAAGTTCATGGCAGAAAATTATAAGTGTCATAATGTGGTACTAGACCACTTTGGATATTTTATAATAGTTTATAAAATTAAACTGATTGGTGTTAATGTTAAGATATATTCTAAATAGAATGCTTCAGAAAGTGGTTGAAACTAGGGAATTACTAAAATCACTTGAAACCATAATTACAGTATTTGCCAACTCTAATATGGTAACAATATCATTTAGTATTTTTAATTTCCAAGCTATCTGGATTTTACAACTTATTCTTTCCTTCATTTTGTCTCACAACAAGTTACTTGACTCTTGAGCACTCCATGACAGAGTCATACAAGAGGGTACAGGTGTGACTGTGTACCCAACTGACAAGCAATTTCCCAGATTACATGGGCAGGAGCTCACTTTTTTATGAAAATTCAGTCCTGTGGTTCAAAAGTACAGTACCATGCCCACTGAACAAAGCTAAATTTTAAAAGTAAACAAATCAAGCTGCACAAAGTCACTCTTCAGATTTGATTTTCCCACAACTTCATTTATTTGATGCCCTCCTATCAGACATCAAGCTGATTTGACAAAGTCTGCTTTGAAAGGATTTTTTTTTTTTTTAAAGATTTTATTCATTATTTTTAGACAGAAGGGCAGGGAAGAAAGGGGAGAGAAAGATCAATGTATGGTTGCCTTTCCCCTGCCTCCAGCTGGGGACCTGGCTGGAGACCAGGTTTGCAACCTGTTTATGTGCCCTGGCTGGGAATTGAACCAATGACCTTTGGGTTTACAGGCTGGTGCCAGTCCACTGAGCCACATCAGCCAGGGCTGAAAGGATATTCTTTAGCTTGAGGTAAAGCTGTCATGTTGGAAAGCAAGTTATTTTTGGACCCTCTTCCTTAAAGTAAGTATAGGGAAAAATAATATCATTCCACAGTGATGTGTTAGGAGCCATGAAAATTACTATCAATTCTGGGACCCCAAACAATACTTTTGGAATGAGCTCTCACTCCCTTCTGCTATTAGCAAGACATATACCTCTCAAACTCTTCTATGCAGTAATAATCTCTTTGGTACTTTATACACCTAAAGAAGAAAAAATGAAAAGCTGTTGGAAGGGCTCTAAAAATCTGTTCTCACCCAATTTCCTTTCTCTTACTCATGGTACAGTCCTTTCTTTGCTTTTTCTGGTTTCTTAATTTAGATCAATGTCTAAACATAGACAATTAAGTGATCACTAGCAACTGCCTCCAAGTTCAGAATGCTAACTAAATGGTGGGCAAAACTATGCTTACAATTGTGAATATGCAAAACACAGTTTATTCTTATAGTATTATTATTATATTATTTTCCATATAAAAACTATAAACCAACTTTTGCCCCATCCTGTATGTTAGAGCTGTTTATTCAGTGAGCCAGCTGTTCATCTGACTACTTTGCTAAATGGCCTAAGTATTGCAAGTTTCCTGGTAGGTGACTAAAATTTCATTATTCAACAGTCCCACACCTTCTAGACCCTTCCATTGCACAGTTTTAAAACCTCTTTTTTGTGTGCTTTTTACTTAAAGAATAGATAATACATACATAGGATTTTAAATTCAAAAAGTACTAAAGAGACAGCTAGTATAACGTCTGTATCCTTCTTTCTCACTTTTGTAATGGGATCAGCCACTCAGCTCCCCAGTCCAAAGGCAATTATGATTTTCAGTTTCATGTAGCTCCTTCCAAAGATATACTATCCATATTAAAAGCATAAACACATATATTCTTTTTTATACAAATAAATATACATTGCTTTTGACACTTCATAAAGCAGCACATAGAAAATGCTCATTTCCTTTGTAATGACTACACAAAGGTTCGTAATGGATGTACCACATTTAATTAATTATCCCGTTGTGATGGGCATTTCAGTTATTTTCAATAATCTGCTATGATTAAGCAATACTGACGTGTACATTCTTGTACATCTCCTACACTCGAACATACCTGATAGTATAACTTCATTTTGTCAAATTATTCTCCATGAAGGCTGTATAATTTATACTCTCACCAATCAAAAATAGGTATAAGGGCCTATTTTTCTATAAACTTATAAAATTGGGGAATTATCAAATTTTTCATTTTTGCATCTCACATTGGTGAGAAATGGAATCATGTCATATTTTACCTTGAAATTATCTATGTGGTTTATCACAGTTTCATATATGTGCAGAAGCCATTTATATTTCCTTTGCTGTAAACCGTGTCTGAACATTTTTTCACCTAAATGATTGGTCTTTTTCATATTGATTTGTAAGTGTTGTTTATATACTAAAAACATCCCCACCCTTTTTTTTCTTTTTCACTGAAATGAGCTGCAAATTTTCCCTCTGACCGATTGGTTTTACTTACAATAGTAAGAAAAAGAAAAGTACTTACAAAAGTAAAGAAAAATTTAACATTTTAAAAAGCAATCATCAGGACTTATTTTCCTAGCAATTTTTCTCATGGGGAAAATAATTTTATCAAGAAAACAAATATTTTAACTAAAGTGAAAATACTTTGTGAAATCAATATTTTGTTTTTCTGTTAAAAAAAATCATCAATTGAAAATCTTCCCTCAAATAAGATCTTTTTTGCTGCTTTGTTTAGTATATGTTTTAAAATGTGGGGAGGGACATTTAAGTAAAAACATTAATCAAATAAGAGAAGTAGTTTACAAAATCATAATGTTAAATGGCTGTCAAAAGGAAATAATTTTAAAAGGTTTAAATATAAAATAAGCATAGCTTCAAACCTTATCTTAATTTCCTATCATTTATCACATATCAGAAGACTATTTTCTAAATAGAACTGCAGTCCTTTATTATAAGCCCCTTATAGAACTGTGGTGTTCACTTTTAAAGGCTATTATAAAAAGATTCTTTTATTTATCTGTCAGCCTACTGTTCAATTAAGCCATACATTTTAACAAAATGCTACATTAAGTATAAATGTAATAGTGAATTGACCTTGTTTGTTGATGTTCTTTTTTATGTTCAAGAATAAGAGTCTATTCTAAAAATTGACCCTAGAGGCAAAAGGACAGATAAAATAGTATTGAAAATTATTTTTTTAAATACACCACCATGATTCTTACCGGTCCTTATAAAAATTCCAGCAACTACATGATTTAGCATTACTCTCTACAAGTGGGATAAAAAGAACAGAGATTATGATATAAAAGGCAGGTATAAACTCATATTGAAAATACATTTAAGATTGCCTACATTAATATTTGAAAACAAAGAAAATGTTATTTGGTACATGAGATTAGTATATGTATGCTAAATTCATTTAATTCTTAATCTTTATGAAATGTTATATGAAAATACTTATATCGATCTTTATGAAATGTTATATGAAAATACTTATATCGATCTACTTAAAACCACATTTTCAAAGTGCTCTCTAAATACGAAAACAAACTGGTAGAATGTTTTCTTAGTCAAAAAATCTAAAACAAAATACATGGAGTAGAATAAGCTAGAAAAGTTGGCCATATTTAAGAAAACCTCAAATAGTGCATATATAATTATTTCTAATGCACCCATATGTAACTATTATTTTTCATTCTTATGTCCATCACCATATTCTTTCATTGAGAAGAAAAATATAGGGTGATGATTTCAATAATAGGAATACTATAAAACACTTCCCTTCATCACAGGTAACTAAAGATGATGTTATTTTACCTCAACCAAAATGTACATTATTAAGAATAACAAAAGGAAAGCACAAACTCTTTTAGATGTAGGATCTTCTCTATCTCAAACCTTGTATGCGCTCAAAGTTGCGTAAAACTGTAAAATCACTATTAAAAATCAGTATTTTGAATTTTAACACCAATTTGAAAAATATATTAACATCTACAACAGGTAATAGGTAATCAGATTCTAAAACTGCTTACTAACATCTATTCTTAACTGTGTACTTTTTAAAAGTGGATACATTGTATACATAATACTGTGCAAAAATTTTTGTGATTTATTCAAGTTCTTGTATCATGCCTTCCATGATTCCACTGAATTATACAACTGGAATCTTAACTTTCAATGCATCACAAAAATATTTCTTTTTATCATGCAGCAAAATCGGCAGAAATAAGTGTGTTATCCTTTGTATTAACAATGATTTATCCACAATCTCACAGAGCTAATTTTCCAAAACAGTGCTGTTACTCAGGATTTTGTCTAGCAAACCTACTTCATAAAGTTAGATACAAAGAGACACTAACTAGTTCATGTGCCATAGAATCACACTGACCCAGGCTTAATCTTAGATTCTATAGTTACAAAATGTGGTTTTTTTGGACCTTTTCCTCAATTTCCAAACTCATACATAGACTGACGCTAGTAACATCTACCTTCCAGGTCACTACTATCTCATTTAGAGGTAATGTTTATAAAGTACAATGCCGGGGTAAGGTGCATATTTTAATAAAATTGACCAAAGTAATCTATTGCTTTATGAAAATAACTTTGAATAAGCTAAAATAAGTATGAAAAACAATGCAACTAGAACATGACTGGGATATCCTTTTCTCACTCTACAGTTTATGTAAAGCAATAATAAAATCAAGGGAGCATACATTTCCATAATAAGAAATTAAAGTGATTTATCTATAGAAGATGTCTCTGATTTTTCAACAAACTATGTCTTCATATGAGTTTAATCTCTTACATTTAAAACTTTTATCTATTTGAGGCAAATTATATTATATAAACTCAATATGAGGTAGGGATCCAACTTCACTTTTTTATATGTGGCTACCCAGTTGATTGACAAATAGTTGTTGAAGAGATTATTCTTTCCATCCTTGATTTATCTTGACACCTTTGTGAAAAACACATCGTTGGTTCATTTGGAATTCTCAGTTCTATTCTATTACTCCTTGCTTATATTTATGGAAGTACTTAGAATTTAGTAGAAAGTTTTCTACTGAGCTTTGAAAGGGGCAAGTCTCTAACTTTGTTCTTTGTTCAAAATTGGTTTGGCTATTCTGGATCCCTTAAGTTTCAGTATCAGCTTGTTAATTCTGACAAAAATAAATTTTGAATTCTAATAAGAATTGCACTGAACCTGAATCCCAAAATGGGAAGCCATGCCATCTTAACAGTATTAAATTTTTTAAATTTCTAATTATGAGATGCTTTCTCTTTATTTAGAGTTCATTTAATTTCTTTTTAAATTTAATTTTATTGTTTCATTATATCCACCCCATTCTCCTTCCGTCTGTCCCCTTTCCTACCCACCCACTCCCCACCAAAGTCAATCCCACTTGTTGTCCGTGTCAATGGTTCTTCCATACTAGTTCCTTGACTAAATTGCTCCCCTTCTTTGCCTCTTCCTCTCCCCTTCCACCACCCCCCTCCCCTCTGCCCACTGGAGATCTAGTCACTGTATTCATGTATCTGGTTCTGTTTTGCTTATTTGTTTGTTCTTAATATTATTACCCTGAAATGGGTGAGATCAAATGGTATTTGTCTTTCACTGACTGGCTTATTTCACTAAGCATAATACTTTCTAGTTCCATCCATGTTGTTCCAAAGGGTAGGAGTTCCTTATTTCTTCCTGCTGTGAAATATTCCATTGTGTAAATATACCAAAGTTTTTGACTCAATCATCCACTGATGGACACTTAGGCTGTTTCCAGCACTTGGCTATAATAAATAGTGCTGCTGTGAACATAGGAGTACATAGATTCTTATGAATTTGTGTTTCAGGGTTCTTTGGGTATAGTCCTAGTGGTGGAATTGCTGGATCAAAAGGCAGTTCCATTTTTAGATTTTTAAGTACACTCCATACTGTTTTCCATAGTTGCAGCACCAGCCTGCATTCCCACCAACAGTGCACCAGGGTTCCCTTTGCCCTACATCCTCGCCAACACTTGTTGTTTGTTGATTTGTTGATGATTGCCATTCTGACAGGTGTGAGGTGGTATCTTATTGTGGTTTGAATTTTCATCTCTCTGATGGCGAGTAATGTTGAGCATTCTTTCATATGCCTTTGGGCTGTTTGTATGCCTCCCCCAGTGAGTTGTCTGTTCAGGTCTTTTGTCCATTTTTCAATTGGGCTGTCTGTCTCCCTGGTGTTGAGTTGCATTAGTTCTTTATAGATTTTGGAGATCAAATCCTTGTCTGAGGTATCACTGGCAAATATGTTTTCCCATATAGTTGGTTCCCTTTTAATTCTGTTGGTGTTTTCTTTAGCTGAACAGAAACTTTTCAATTTCATATAGTCCCATTGGTTGATTTGTTATTTTATTTCCTTTGCCCCTGGTAAAGTATCAGTAAACATATTTCTGTGTAGGATATCTAAAAGTTTATTGTCTATATTTTTTTCTAGAACCTTTATGGTGGCACTGCTTATGTTTAAGTCCTTTATCCATCTTGAGTTTATTCTGGTGTATGGTGTAAGCTGATGGTCTAGTTTTATTTTTACATTTTTGCATGTCACTGTCCAGTTCTTCCAACACCACTTGTTGAAGAGACAGTTTTTACTCCATTTTATGTTCCTTCCCCCTTTGTTGAATATCAATTGACCATAGAGTCCTGGGTTTCTTTCCGGGCTCTCTATTCTGTTCCATTGATCTATATTCCTATGCCAGTACCAGACAGCTTTGATGACAGTAGCCTTGTAGTATAGTTTGATGTCTGGTATTGTGATTCCCCCTACTTTGTTCTTCTTTCTCAAGATTGCTGTGGCTATTCGTTGGCATTTTTGCCTTCATATAAATTTTTGATGTGTTTTTTTTATTTCTGTGAAGTCTGTCATTGGTATTTTAATTGGGATTGCACTGAATCTATAGATTGCTTTAGGTAGTATGGACATTTTAATGATGCTCATTCTTCCCATCCAGGAACATAATATATGCTTCCATTTATTTGTATCTTCCTTAATTGCTTTCTTCAATGTTCTATAGTTTTCTGAGTATAGGTCTTTTACATCCTTGGTTAAGTGGATTCCTAAGTACTTTATTTTTCTTCTTGCTATGGTAAATGTGATTTGTTTTCTAGCTTTTATTTCTGATGTTTCATTATTGGTATACAAAAATGCTTTTGATTTCTGGATATTGACTTTGCATCCAGTTATTTTCCTAAATTTGCTTATTAGGTCAAGTAGGGTTTTGTGGGGCCTATTGGGTTTTGTATGTACACTATCGTATCATATGCAAATAATGACAGTTTGACTTCCTCCAATTTGGATACCTTTGATTTGTTTTTTCTCTCTCATAGCTATGGCTAGAACTTCCAAAACAATGTTGAACAGAAGTGGGGAAAGTGGACAGCCTTGTCTTGTTCCTGATCTTAGGGAGAAAGCTTTTAGTTTTTGCCCATTGAGTATGATGTTGGTTTTCAGGTTTCTCATATATGGCCTTTATGATGTTGAGGTATGCTCCCTCTATTCCCATTTTGCTGAGTGTTTTTATCATAAATGGTTGCTGCACTTTATCAAATGCTTTTTCAGCATCTATTGATATGATCATGTGGTTTTTGCCTTTCATTTTGTTGATGTGGTCTGTTACATTTATTTATTTGGGAATATTGAACTACCCTTCCATCCCTGGGATGAAACCCACTTGATCAAGGTGTGTGATCTTTGTTATCTTTTGCTAGATCTGGTTGGCCAATATTTTGTTGAGAATATTAGCATCTATGTTCATCAGATATTGGCCTATAGTTTTCTATCTTAGTTGTGCCTTGACCTGGTTTTGGGAATAGAATACTATTGGACCTCATAGGAAGAGTTTGGGAGTCTTCCCTCTTCTTGAATTTATTGGAATAGGTTGAAAAGGATAAAAGTCAGTTCTCCAAATGTTTTGTAGAATTCACCCGTGTATCCATCTGGTCAGGGGCTCTTCTGCTATGGGAGATTTTTAATTACTTCTTCGATTTCACTAGTTGTTATTGGCCTATTCAGTCTTTCTGCTTCTTCTGGATTTAATTTTGGTAGATTATACATTTCCAGAAATGTGTCCATTTTACCCAGATTGTTGTATTTCTTGTTGTCATATAGTTGTTTGTAGAAATTTCTTACAATTCTTTGTAGTTCTGAAGTATCAATTGTGATTTCTCCTTTGTCATTTCTGATTCTGTTTATTTGGGTACTCTCTCTTTCTTGATGAGTCTGGTTAAAGGCTTGTCAATTTTGTTTATTTTTTCAAAGAACCAGCTCCTGGACTTGTTGATTCTTTGAACTGTAATTTGAGTCTCTAAGTTATTTAATTCTGCTCTGATCTTGATGATTTCCTTCCTTCTACTTGCTCTGGGCTTTGTTTGTTGTTGCTCCTCTAGTTTATGGTTAGGTTGTTTGTATAATCTTCTTCAGACCTTTTCAGGTAGGCCTGTATTGCTATGAATTTCCCTCTGAGGACTGCCTTTGTTGTGTGCCATAGGTTTTGGACTGTTGTGTATTCATCATCATTTGTTTCCAGAAACGTTTTGATTTCATCTTTGATCTCATTGTTAACCCATTCATTACTTAAAAACATGTTATTCATTCTCCATGAGTTAGAGTGTTTTTGGTTTTTTCCCTTGAGATTGGTTTCTAGTATCAAGCCATTGTGATCTGAGAAGATGCTTGGTATGATTTCAATTTTCCTGTATTTGTGGAGGCTTGTCTTGTGACCTACCATATTGTCTATCTTTGAAAATGTTCCATGTACACTTGAAAAGAATGTGTATTTTGCTTCTTTGGGGTGAAATGTTCTGTACATATCAGTTAGGTCCATTTTGTCTAGAGTGTTGTTCAATGCCACAACATCATTGGTGAGTTTTTGTTTGGAAGATCTGCCCATTGTTGATAGTGGTGTAGTAAAATCCCCTACTATTAGTGTATGGCTGTCTATATCCTTCTTGAAGTCCTCCAAGATTTTCCTTATATACTTTGGAGCTCTTACGTTGGGTGCATACGTATTTACCAGAGTTATTTCTTCTTGATGGGTTGTTCCCTTAAATATTTTGAAATGTCCTTCTTTATTTCTTTTTATGGCCTTCATTGTAAAATCTATTTTGTCTGAAATAAGTATTGTTACTTCAGCCTTTTTTTCATGTCCATTTGCTTGATAAATAGTTTTCCATCCCTTCTCTTTCAATCTGTGTTGATCTTTTGTTCTGAGGTAGGTCTCTTGAAGACAGCATATATGTGGGTCATGTTTTCTTAGCCATTCAGCTACCCTATGTCTTTTTTTTTGTTTAAGATTTTTATTATTTTTAGAAAGAGAGGGGAAGGGAGTGAGGCAGAGAGGGAGAGAGACAGCAATGTATGGTTGCCCTTCACCTGCCTCTAGCTACAGACCTGGCTGGAGACCTGGCTTGCAACCTGGTTATGTGCCCTGGCTGAGAATCCAACCAGTGACCTTTGGGTTCACAGGCTGGTGCCTTATCCACTGAGCCACCAGCCAGGGCTACCCTAAGTCTTTTAATTGGCACATTTAATCTGTTTACATTTAAGGTCATTATTGATTGGTATTTATTTATTACCATTTTCCCACTTTCTACCTGTGTTCCTCTGTCTCTCTGTTTCCTCATGTTTTTTGTTTTTTGTTTTTTGTTTTTTAAAGCAGACCCTTTTCTGGATAAGGCAGTGGCATGTGAACCGAAAAGTTGCTGGTTCAATTCCCCAACCAGGGCACGTAACCAGGTTGCAAGAAAGGTCTCCAGCCAGGTCAATGGCTGGGGGCAGGTGAAAGGCAACCATTCATTGATGGCTCTTCCTCTCTGCCTCTCTCCCTTCCTCTCTCTTTCTGGAAATAGTAAGTAAGATCTTTAAAAAATAAATAAAATAAAATAAAGCAGAACATTTAGCATTTCTTGCAATGTTGGTTTGGTAGAGATGTATTATTTTAGTCTTCTTTTGTTTGAGAAACTCCTTATTTCACCTTCCATTTTGAATGAGAGCCTTGCTGGGTATTCTTGGTTGCAGGCCTTTGTTTACCATTACTTGAAATACTTTTTGCCATTCCCTTCTAGCTTGAATTGTTTCTGTTCAATAATCATTTGATAGCCTTATTGGAGCCCCTTTATATGTTCTCTTTTCTCTCTTGATGCTTTTAGGATTCCCTCTTTGTCTTTGAAATTAGCCATTTTAATAATAATGTGCCTTGGTGTTGGTCTGTTTGGGCTGATCTTCATTGGGACCCTCTGTGCTTCCTGAACTTGATTAATGTTTTCATTCATTATGTTAGGGAAATTTTCTATCATTACTTTTTTGAACAGTTTCTCTTCTCCTTCTGGCATCCCTATGATATGGATATTATTGAGTTTCATGTTGTCCTGCAGCTTTCTTAAAACCTCTTCATCCTTATTCAGCTTTTTTTCATTCTGTTGCTCTATTTTGGAGTATTTTTCTATGTTGTCCTACAGCTCGCTGATTCAGTCCTCTGCTTCCTCTAGCATACTGTTTATTCCTTCTACTGTATTATTCAATTTAGAAATTGTATTCTTCATTTCCTCCTGCCTCTTACTGATAGTTTCTAAGTCCTTTTTAATGCTGGTGTAGCTCTCAGTAAGTTCCCTGGAGTTCTTTGTAGTTCCCCTTCAGTTGTTTATAGTTTTCTCTGTCATCATTATTTTGAATTCCATGATAGTTTGTTTGCCTGTTTCATGTAGTGATCTTTCTGGGGATTCCTCCTTTCCTTTTGGTGATGGACTGATTCTTTTTTTCCCCATTTTGGGTGTCTGTTGTTGCTTGTTTTCGTCTTGGATTAATCTGCTCTGATTCCCTGCCTTCGTGGAGCTCCCTCCTATGTTAGGAGATTTGTGGGGTTCAGTATTGCAGTCTTCCAGATTTCCTCAACTTGTTGCTCTTGGGGTAGCCTTTATGTAATTAACTTGGGCTCTTGGGCTCTGGTTGTATTTTGGATTGGTTATATGTGTTGCTCTTTTCCCTCCAGTTGGCTGATTTAGAGACACTCCTTATATCCTGTCTCATACACTGTTTTTGAGCTGCTCGTTAGAGATTAATAGTTCATGTAGCTCTCAGTGTAACTCAGGTGCTTGACATTAGCAGTGATCAATTTCCTGAATCTGCCTCTTTTTCTTGATCAAGTCTCTTCAGTCTACAGTCAAGCAGTGTGGCCTTGGAGTGGCAGGGCCTATGGCTGTCATAGTCAGGACTGATTCTGAGTGCCAGTCTCTCAGTAGGCTG
Source organism: Noctilio leporinus (assembly GCA_004026585.1). NCBI lineage: Eukaryota > Metazoa > Chordata > Mammalia > Chiroptera > Noctilionidae > Noctilio > Noctilio leporinus. The sequence goes on along the minus strand of PVIW01007696.1, from coordinate 44,064 downwards.
AGGCTCAAGTAGCCTAGCTTGATTTCTGCACTTCCGATGTTTGCAGCCCTCCCTTCTCTCACTGGTTCTGTGTGAAAGCCTGCAGGGTGCTTATGTGGTGTCAATGGCTACTCATCTCCCTCCAGCTCCCTGAGGGGGTTTCTGCCTGCGATGGGCACCTGGCTCCAAGCAGGGGTGACCTGCAACTTCATTTTCTAATGTGATGGCTATCTTTCCCCTTCCAGCTCTTCGAGGAGGTAGCCCCTGTCCGCAAAGAGTGCCTGGCTCCCCAGCAGGCCTGCAGGGTCGCTTGCCGGCTATGGCTGGCCCTCCAGGCAGTACAGCTCTTTGAGGAGTTTTTCACCACCATCCCTGCAATGGGACATTTAAATTCTTTTTGAAGAATCTATAGTTGTCATAGTGTAAGTGTTACTCTTCTTTTGTTAAATTTACTCTAAATATTATATTCTTTTGATACCCTTCTTAGCAGAATATAAATTTTACATTTACATTTGGATTGTTCATTGCAAGTTAACAAAAGTTTAATTCATTTTTATTTACTTTGTATCCAGTATCCTTGCTAAACTTATTTATTAATTTAAAAATGTCTTCTCATTGAGTTCATTAGGATTTTCTACATACAACACGTGATTTGTGAATAGTGATTTTCATAATTTTCACCAATTATAGTTGGTTTGCTGCACAGAACTGCTGTTCAAGAAGTGATTTCTACCATTTAACCTTAAAAAAATTTTTTTAGATTTTATTTACTAATAAATAAATAAGGGAGAAAGAAGGAAAGGGAGAGGTATGTGCATGAGATACATCAGTCGGTTGCTCTTACCTGCTCTGAACTAGGGGCCTGGTCTACAACCCAGACATCTGCCCAGACTAGGAACTGAACCAGAAACCTTTAGACTCAAAGGCTAGTGCTCTATCCACTGAGCGGCACCAGCCACAGCTGCTTTTTAACTTTTAATAAACCTTTTCTCAATACATAACTTACTTGAAATTGAAAGAATGAGAAAACTGTAATTTAAAACCATGGAGGAGTTTTAAACTATCAAAAAATTAAGTTTCCACTTTTTACATAAAGAGCAAAAGAAATAAATCTCTTTAAGAACATGAACTGAAAAGAGTTTTTTAAAAACTGAAAAAATTACTTTCCTACTAAATGTCACTTGACCATTGAGAGTCTTCTTTTTAACCATTAGTACAAAAAATTATATTAGAATGACAAAATATAATAGTCTAAGGACTATGGTTATTCTAAAGTAGTAGTTAACAAGATCTTTTGAAAATTTCCTATTTGTGGCTCACTATATATGAATGATACCTAGGATCATCTCTAAGTGTTTTATGGCTGATTAGTAATTAACATGAAGTATCAGACACAACTAAATTTAAGTACATACACAGTACCTGCTTTTACACCTTTGGGAAGACTGAATTTCTAAACTAATTTTCTTCATATCAAGAGTACTCTGACATTTTTCTTTGAAGTGAACTGTCTTTAGTATGAATTTTGTCCTCTTCCATCTTTAAGATAACCAATGCATTAATCTTTTCCTTTATCATGATATATTATGACCAGATTCATATTATGCAAAATGAAAGAGAAATGGATAACTTCTTGAGTACCCAAAGGGGAATTATATAAGTATTATAAACAGATATCAGCTTGTTTTTGATACTTTTGAGTTTATTATCTTAATAAGCCAAATAATATTCCATCTTTGTGTTTACCAGATTTTATACTTCTTAATTCTTAAATCTATTCATTTTGACACATGTTCAGATCAGACTTAAAACACATGAAATACTACACCTCTTCTACTGCTTCTTCATTTAAGTTCTACCATGCTCCATTTCCTAAAAGTTTTATCCTCCCTGCTTTTGAATGTTTCGTTAAAAATACTAATTTGCATTGGTTTGTGTATTTTAAGGTTTTTTATATAATAAAGTTTACGATCTTAACCATTTTTTAAATTTGAATAACAGATTTATTTTCTCAGGAAAAAACAGGAAGTTAGGGAAACACTACATTTTTCAGCCCACATTAATTTGTAGTTGGTCCTAACTCTTAACTGGTACAGCTGTCAACAGTATTAGCTGTTGAACCAGAACCAAGGTGTTCACCCCTGATAGAATGTTGTATGGACAATACTAGAGGATGGAAGGTTTATCCCTGAGAGAAGCATAAGACCAAAGTTGCTGAGACAGCCATCTTTCCAAGCAGCCCCTCCTTTTCCACTTGGGAGAATCTGCCTGAAGTATGTAGCTCATCAGCACTTAGAAAGTGCCTCCTCTCCCTATAAAACCACCCATCTTTTCCCAAAGTACTTGAGCTCCCTAAGCCCTCACAACCCCTGACCCAAAATATTAAGATCCTCATCATTTCAGCAGTCACACCTCCTAAATTGCCACCAATTTACCTTTATGGGTTTATTTCCACAACTGGATATGGGGATACAGGGCCTTTCAGTCACCTTAACCAGATCTCAAGATTAACTAAATAACTACATAAAATGCTTTTAGGTCCTTAATAGATAGACATGATACAAATAAGTGATTTATGATCAAGAACCATAAATACATAGGTACTATAGCCTGCTTTTCCAAGTCATCATTTTACAAATTATGCAAACAAGCTGTTACCCAATCACAGCTCACTATTTGTAAGCATTTGGCCTGCCCCACAGCCCCTAAAAACCACACCTACACCTTGGCTCAAGTCTTGAAAATCTACCTGTAGCAAACTGAAAGGATTAATTTCCATTATTCAATTTCTCAACCAAAGTTAAAAAAAAAAAAAAAAAAAAAAGCCCTAAAAGGGCTTTGTCAGACAGGAAAATTAAAGCCTGCATAGATGTTAATCAGAATTGTTTCATTACAACCAGATTGAACACAATTACATCAATGGGTTCTGTACAATCTATAACAGGACAAAATTTAGACTAGAAAAGCTGTAAGAAATAGGTTCCTAACTATAGAATTTGTAAGTTTCAAAAGGGTATGAAAAAAACTAATGACACTTGAGACTCTTTCCCTTTACATTTCAAAGAAATAGACTTTCTGTAAAAATATATACAATTTTTACGATACATTTACTGGTTGTTTTTATCTTAAAAATTGAGGACATTCACATTGTAACTGCAAGTATTGAGCCTTAAGTCAAGTATTCTTGGCCCTTACAAGGCTAAAAAACTGAATCACTCAAACCAAGCCAAAGTAGAACAGGTATAAACTTCCCGAACACTTGGACTTTCTATTCTTCAAGAAGCATACCTGGGAAAGCTAATTCTAAAGAGGAAACATCTTCCCTTCACACTCTGTTGTACAGTTCTGAGGCTTCTAGTCATAATTCTGTTGTAGCTTAAATCCACTTTACACAGTTCACTGGCATTGTTGGTGCTTCTATTTTAACACTATAGGAAGTTAATGAATTCAGTGGGCATATTTAATGAACTCTAACTAGCCTGGCCATGCTCCTCTTCTAGACAAGGATATCAAGCCTCTCCACCCTACTGCCATCTTCACTAGATCTCAAAAGTCCTCCACCATGGCCTCCCAAGTTCGCCTCTTGCTGAAACTGAACTTTGCTTCTTTCAGAGACTCATCAAGAGGGACTATTTTTCCCATGTTATTTATTCCTGTTGGCCATAATCCTCTTGCCAGTTGCTTTTCTACGTTGCTTGGAGGTTATAGCCTGGGCAGCTTGGAGCTCAACTTCATAAATACATTGACTTCATAGTAGATGGATGTGGATTTGGTGCCCGGAGTTAGGTAAGAGTTAATTATTTCACTGAAAAGTCTATCTTATTAGATATGCCAAACCAGCTCCTACTCCAGCAACACCTGCAGAAGCCAGCAGCACATTTCTGATGCTGCCTTCCACGTTCTCTACATGGAAGAACTCCACAAACCCATCCCAGCCTCTGTTTGACCAGCCAGTCTCATTTTGTCCTTTATGAGAACATCTGTGATGCTTTCTGATAATGGCTCAATGCAGCTTCCTTGGCTTATACTCTTCAAGTGTTTGGCCACAAAGGCCCCAAAAGAAATGAGTCACAATCCTGCCCCAGTTTGTGACTCCGTCACTAAACACATGAACCATCATGCGAGAGAAGTATTTGATGTCGTCTACCTTTTTGATGTCCAGCCTCCTGTATACTGAAAGTGTAACAACATATACAAGAACAACAAACAGTGCCTTCCAGATGGTGCTTATCTCTGGGGACAGTAATAGGGCAGGAATGCAATAATTTAAAGAAGAGATTTAACTGTACCTACAATTTTTTTCTTTTTTAATAGGAAACCATAGAAGATTTGTATATTTGCTGTGCTTTCTTATTTTGAAATATAATTTGAACACAATTTTTTTTTAATTTATTATTTTTAGAGAGGGGGGAGGGAGAGGGGCAGAGAGGGAGAGAGACATCAATATATGGTTGCCTTTCAGCTGCCTCCAGCTACAGCCCGGGAGGGAGATGTGGTTTGCCACCTGGTTATGAGCCCTGGCTGGGAATTGAACCAGCAACTTTTGGGTTCACAGCTGGTGCCTATCTACTGAGCCACCAGTCAGGGCTTAAACATTTTTAAATAAATAAAAGAAGTGTGAAAATGTTGGGTATCTGGAGCATTATTTTGAGCTAAGAAAATATGATTTTTCCTGTAGTACCCTCTGGGGTCATTAACTTATGCTGTTACCTCAAGGCTAATTCATTTTTTTTCTTGATGTGGAAATAAGTTAACCTAGAAAATGCAGTAAATAGTCACAGTTCTTCCCCATGAGTCCCTAAAAGCAGAGGTTCAGTGCTATTAAAATCTTCACACCAATCAGCATTTACTTACTCCACGTAATTCAAGTTGCTTTCTTTTATAACACTAACATCAGATGAAGCTCAATATAAATATGCTTAGGAAAAAATATACTATCAGGAATATTCTCTTTTCAATACATTTGATGCTTCTGATAGTAGCTAAACCAATAAATATGGAAAGTAGTTTTTGATACTGTATATCAACATAGATATTTTCAGGGAAATGTATAATGCATTAATTCTGATGTTTTTTTAAATAATCCTAACTTTCCTCCTGAGCTAAAAAGTGGAATAGGAGGTAAAAATACACAAAATTTAAAGAGAACCAAGGAGACTGCCATTAACTCATGAAGTAATCTCATTTACTTGTGATTCTACCACATAAGAATGTCAGCTTCTCCAATGCAATAGCTTAACATTTATATCTATCACAGCCAGCATATTCTAAGTATTTGTTGAATTAATAAATCATCATTAAATCTTTTTTAAAGTTTACACACACACACACACACACATTTTTAAATACTTTATTTATTTTTTAAATATTTTATTTATTATTTCCTAGAAAGAGGGGAAGGGAGAGGGGCAGAGAGGGAGAGAGACATCAATGTGTGGTTGCCTTTCACCTGCCTCCAGCCACAGACTTGACTGGAGACCTGGCTTGCAACCTCATCGTATGCCCTGGCTGGGGAATTGAACCAGCGACCTTTGGGTTTGCAGGCTGGCGCCTTATCCACTGTGCTACCAGCCAGGGCTACTCATTAAGTCTTTACTTCTGACATTTTCTATTTGGGATCAAGAAACCCATGCACTTAAAAATCTCAGCAGGTCTTATTTCAGTTAAACTGTATCATTGTGATTTTCGTATTCTGTTTAAATCTTTTTATTTTAATCCTCATCCGAGTACATTTTTTCATTGCTTCTAGAGATAGAGGCAGGGAGTTAGAGAAACATCAATTGGTTGCCTTTCATATGTGCCCCAACTGGGAAATCACATACTCCCAGATCAGGAATGGAACCTGAAACCTGGGTTTGTACCCTGACTGGGAATTGAACCCATAACTCTTCAGTTATAGGATGCTTCAAGTAGCTGAGCCACAAAGGCCATAATCTATTTAAGTCTTTTGATACAATGTCATTTTTCCCCAAAACAAAATGACATTTTACTTCAACTTAGCCTTGAGAAAAAGAATGTAAATTTATATATTATTATACTAACTATATATTAGTTTCTCAGTTCAGGCTGAAACTTAAAAAAGGGACACAATCTAAAATAGCAACTTCATACCACAATGCAAACACTAAATCTTATTGTGACATTATTCAGTACAGACACAAATTGAAATAAATCAGTTCTGCCATGAATAATACCCAAAGATTTTAAGTTCTTCAAAATAAATGTCATCATAAGGTAAATTTAGCTTTAAAAATGTCTCACAACATGAAATCATAAGAAAATGTTATATGAGGCTTCAAATTATTATTTTTAAAAAATGGTTACCTACCAGAACTATCATACATTTGGAATTACTAAAGATGCTCTTCTCTATAACAAAGCTAAAAATATCTCAATAACAAAAGAAAAATGAATCAGGTATAAGGAGTTGGGTTTAGAATGTGGCTAAATCTAGAAACATATTTCCTAATTACCATAAGAGAAAAGAATTTCTATTTACATTCAGTTTCATACAGAAGACGAAACAAATACATTCAAACAAATAGATTCAAAAGATGAGAGCTACTGAAGAAGTTAAAACTTGTTTTAAATATTCAAAGAAAAATTCAAGATTATTTTCCTTGCAAAAAAAAGAAAGAAAGAAAAAGACTTACGGAGAATGTTTTTCCACTGTTTAATGCTACAACAGTATGGACTTCATCATTCAATTTTATTGAAAGCTCCCAGTTAGTCACTTGTGGTTTAACAATAGGTACTCTGTAGTAAAAAGAAAAGAAAAATGGTTAATAATTTTATATTTTTCCATCTCAGTACACTGATTCTCTTTTGACATTAAGTGTGAAGGGTTTAACTGCCAAAGACTACATTTTATTTGAAAAGGTTCTATATTCAAAAAAATGAGAGATTAAAAACAACAACAACAAAAGAAACAAAACCTGCACAGACACCCCAAGGACAACAGCACTCATTATGGGATAATTGTGGCACCATCATCTACTTGAAGTACCATCATTTTTTTTTAAGATTTTATTCATTATTTTTAGAGAAAGGGAAAGGGAAGGAGGCAGAAAGGGAGAGAGAGATCAATATATGGTTGCCTTTCACCTGCCTCCGGTGGGGGACCTGGCTAGAGACCTGGCTTGCAACCTGGTCATGTGGCCTGGTTGGGAATTGAACCAGCAACCGTTGGGTTCTCAGGCTGGTGCTCAATCCACTGAGCCACCAGCCAGAGCTGAAGTACCATCATTTATTCTATCAATTCAAGTTGCTTTATTTGTGACAGTTTTGCAAAGATTAACTTTCCTTAAGCAATATTCATTTCTTTTCAATATTTGATTGTTGTCCAAGACTGTTTACAAAAAAAACTACAACACTAATATTGAGTTTACAAAAAAATACTGCATATAATTAACATTACAACTCAGTGAGTTTGGACATATATATTTACTCATGTTACCATCACGACAATCAAGGTGATAAACATTTTCATTACCTCCAAAAGTTTCCTTTTGTTTTTATCTATTTGTTTTGATAAGAATACAAACAATATCAGTAATGCTGGCCTTAATACACAGGTTTTTTTCTTATGTATGACCAATATTACATGGTCCAGGAAAATTGGGTGAAGCAGACAGAGACAAAAGCATTTTTAGAATACAAACTCTGCACGATTTTTTTAATTTACAAAATTACAATGATTTCTGAATTAAACTAATTCAAGTATTGCATATTTACATTATTTATAGTTGTGAAGTAAGATACCAAACACTACATATGTAGTATTCAGACTCTGGATTAAGTCATAGTTCTGAAGAAATGTTGTAGGTAATGTTTTAATTTAAACTACTTCCCCATCACCACTGATTTCAAAAGGATTCTCTGTGTATTTCATTTTTTTAACAGTCAGTCACAAAAAACTTTGAATATAATCAAATCACTTTTAGACATTATGTCTAACGGAGGAGAGTTAATCATCTAGGAGAATATTTGTATTCATCCAACTAATTATTCATTTATTTCCTGAAGATAAATATTTTAAATACCATAGAAGTAAAAAAGTAAAAAAAAAAAAAAAGCCTCAACAAATCAATAATAATATACGCTGTAAGCCTGGAAGATTCTTTCTTGTCAATTTGAAGAAGACTGTTTCAGAGGCAGAGCTGCATGCTTGAGAGCTGAAAAGAACAGGAGAGCATAGAAAAGGGAGAGAAGGAGGAAAGAGAAAAAATGCCATGCACAGAGAAAAGGAAAGGGAGGAGAGTCCTTCTGAGCGCCAATTCCACCTCTATTTTGGCACTTGACTCCAAAGGGCAGTTTGTATATGTTTGTCTCCTCTGCTGGCCTGTGAGCTTCTAAAAGACCAAGATCATGCCTTATTTTTATATATCCCAACCCCACCACAGTAAAAACGTGAGGTGAGAAAAGAAATAGTAAAATTTGAGAAGTAGCTACTACAAACAAAGCTCTGCAGAGCAGATGCCATGTCACCCAAGGAACATAGTACAAGCCATGGGAGTAAACCTAGGGCTCCTAGATTACAACCTAACTGTTTTTGGACTACGTAGATGACCTCATGAGACTTCACTTTGCTCACCTTTAACTGGAATTAACAGCCCAACTTCTCAGACATATTGTGATGACAGAAATACCCTCAAAGCAAGATTACTACTACGCAACCTGGCTTTCTTAAATTTTTGTTGTTTTTTTATATTAGCTTACTCTGCTGCTCCAGACTATTCCAAGACTGTCTACCTCAGATCACATTAAATTTCAACTTACCTACTACCATTTAAGTTCCTTAAAACTAAGATCCCTCTCATTGTATTCATTTTTATTTCTGATTATTCCCTGATTTGGTTGGGCTAAGTGCATCAATCACTTCTCAAACCAAACCAGCCAAGCTACTACAAGCAAGAGAAAACAGCACAGTTGGTTACAAACTCAAGACTCTGGCAACTTCCAGTTGCCATTAATTAATTTGACCTTGAGCAAACTTTCAAGTCTCAGTTTCCCTTAGGTATAAGTTTAAGATAATCATTGTATCTACATCATATGATATATTAAGGAATAAAGTAAATAATGCATATAAATGTTAACTTTTCTTGTTGTGATTAGCCCCAATTCTAGGCCTATTTTACCCCATAACTGAAATCTCTTTAAGGAAACTGACTTGCTCTCAAATTAACATATTTTTCAAGAAAGTTCTCCCTCTCATAAACTGTTCCCTAATTATAGTACAAACATCAGTGAAATCCCTCCCACATAACCTATATTACTGGTTTAATATTTTCACAATTTTGTAGCCCAAAGGGGGTAACTATTTCAAGTAAATATAGACACACTTTGTAGTTATATAACAAGCCTGTTTCCAGAAGAGTAGGGAATTTGTTGAGCCCAACATCCTGTTCAAACCCAAAATGCCATTTCCCACAGAAAGCAATCTTACAGCTGATGGAGAAATACAGTTGCATCTATTCAGAACCTGCTATTTATTTTTCCATCCTTTTATTTTGATCCACATCTGTTTCATATATGTTATAACTTCCCCAAGAGGGAACTTGCAGCACAGACTCTTTTGAGTTAAAATGCTGAGGTATCAATCATCTCAGCCCATTCTCTTCCCAAGGAACTCAGTCAATCCTTTGGAACCAAAATTTCCACAATTGTAGAATATGGACCAAAGAAAAGTTGGGGAGGTAACAGGGGAAAGCTGTTGTTTAGTCTCAACTCATAACCCTGAAGTGGCACTTCTCTAAAAATTTCTTTTAAGGTGATATGTTTAGTAGGATATACAAAAGAAGTTTCACTGTGAAGCAAAACCTTGGGATACTAAGCAAAGCTAGTCAATGTGAAAATTCCTTTGTGAATTCACTCTCCCACAAACTAAATTTGCTAAGATTTCTTCTAGCTTTACATAAGTTTCAAAGTAATTTTGTTTTTAAATAAAATGAATACAGTTGGGCATATATGCCCAATATAGATATTAATAAGTAGAAATAAACTATAATAAACTATAAATAAAATAGTAATACATGCCAACCTGAAAGTACATATGCACTATTTCTTCAAATTACTGAAACTACATTAACAATGATTGATATCAATTCTACTGCCATAAACAGTTTATAATGGTAATAATTATCTAAAGTTATATATTAAACTTTTTAAAAGGTTTTATTTATTATTTTTAGAGAGAGAAGGGAAGGGAGAGAGGCAGAGAGGGAGAGAGATATCAATGTATGGTTGCCTTTCACCTGCCTCCAGCTACAGACGTGGCTGGAGATCTGGCTTACAACCTTGTTATGTGCCCTGGCTGGGGAACTGAACCATCGACATGATTCACTGTGCCACCAGCCAGGGCCTATATTAAACTTTTGAAAATAATGATATATATCCAGTAAACTTTAAATAGTTTCAGAGAAGATTTTTATAAATGACTCTATAAAAGAAAAAAGGGGGGGGGGTGAAACTCTTGGAACTTTACTCAATTCTTCATAGTGATAATACTCAGAAAATAGCTTCCTTTACTGAAATATGTATCTAAGTGAAAGAGGCTATCATCTAATCAAAATTTTCACCTGTACAACTTAGTAGTTACCTGCAAAGTGGACAGAATTTAAGCTACTACTTCGAAACATAAACAATGCCCCCCTCCCTGCCAAATAAATAAAAAATAAAACAAAAGACAGTGAGTCCTGGCCAGGTAGCTCAGTTGGTTACAGGATCATCTCCATACACCAAAGTGGTGAGTTCCATCTCCAATCAAGGCATATACAAGAAACAACCAATAAATGCATGAATTAACTGGAATAAGAGATTCATTCTCTTTCTCTCTGTCTCTGTCTCGGTCTCGGTCTCTGTCTCTCTCTGTATCTTCTCTCTCACTCTAGCTCTCTCTCAAATTCATAAAAATTTTTTTAAAAGAATTCACATAAACAGCTACTGACAAAGCAAATCAAATAACAGCTCTTACTCAGAGCTGTTTACTTTATCATAAATCAGCCAGAATGAATATACTTATTAAAAATAAATTTTTCTATGTTTTATGACAAAAACTATCAGTGGATTATCAAAAATGTTAATGCTAATACATTTAGCTTATTGAAATATATTAATCAAAACTAAGTACATATAATACTAACTCAAAAACATTGCTATTATATGTCATTTTTTTAAAGCAGATTTTATGTGAATATAACTAAAAGCATCTTTAGTTAGCAGGGATTATAAACATCTTAAAACCATATTATCAGATACTCAGAAAAGCTGGTTTCCAATTATGCTATTACCTATTTAAAAGTGAAATACTGAGTTAAAACAATGTTAGTGGTCAAAGAATCATTAAGCAATCCTTCATCATAACTTTCACAATGGGTGGTCTGTAAAATGATCAAGAATAATATGCTACATTCCATAGCCACAGAGGTCAGCTTCTGCATACAAATCTGTGCAGGAAAAAAAAAAAAGCCTTCAGAAAGTGGGCCATTCATCTGAACCAAGTTCAGAGAATTTCCAGCATGGAGAAAAGATATGTTATGCGAGCACATAGATGTATTCAGTGGGGGTAGACAGAACTAGCTACATGGAGACTACAAAGGAGCCCTCCCATGGCTCATGAATAAGTCGAGGAAATGATCAGAAAAGAGAAAGAGAGAGATGTTTAGACAGATGGTCCACTTTAAATGCTTAAGACGGGGCATAAGCAATTTTAATGAAATTTTAGATCTAGCATATGAATTGTTTCTTCTTTCCTCCAGGGGGAAAAAAAAACCAAGTTAAGACAAAAATTCAGCAATTCACTGAAAAACTCACTTTTAAGCATGTTGGGATGGAGGAAGAGTCACAAATACAAGTTTTATTAGTGCAATAAACTCATATAAAATTCTTCACAAAGCCATCAGCTATCAAAATGAATAAAAAAGCATGGAATGAACAGATTAAAGGAATTTTAAACAGAAGTCTACTGCCAAAGCAAACAAAACCTAAGCTTATAAGAACTTACAACACTCCAACATTAAAGTTTATCATCGCAGAAGAAAGATAAAAGCAGCATTTTCGGAGAACATGTTCAAAGCTAGAAACTGTCATAGTGGAGAAACAGATTTCAGCCTATACACAATTTAAAATATGTACATTCAAACATAAGTCCTTGTAAAACAGCATATATCATAAAATAGTGCCTAGAAATAGAGAACACACCCAAGTTTAGTAGCATTAATATTACAAATAATTACACAAATAACAAATGAATCTAGAAATAAATAATGTTCTCATAATCTTATTATATATTTTCGTATTATGCATACCCTATTTCTTTCTTTCACCAATCAGGATTTAAGGCTATATCAGTCTAAACTTTAGGCACAACTGGTCAGGAAAGGCAATGAACCAGGTCTCTCCAGAAAGTATCCAGCAAGGTGCAGTGAAAACCAGAGACATTTATTGAAGAAGATACAAGTTAATAAAAGAAGCATTGTACATAGGACAATGACCTCTCAGTCTCTTTCAAAGTAGGTACCTTGGGATCTCACATAGTTCTCCAAATTGCCATCGGTTGCTCCATTGTATTTCCCTGAATCTCATCTACAATGTAAAATTTCTTCTCTTTCAAAGGTGATTTTAGTTTGCGGAAGAACCAGAAGTCACAGGACGCCCTATCTAGGCTTCAGAGGTACTAAGTCACCTGAGTGACTTGATATTTTGCCCAAAAGCACTGCATGAGACATGATGTATAAGTGGGTGCTTTGTTGAGATAAAGCTGCCAATCACAATCAAGAGTTGCCCATAGCTGTGGCCTTCTGAATCATTCGGATTGTTTCTGAGGAGGACTGTTTAAGCTTAATGCAAAATCTGATGCACATTCATTGCTCTACTCATTCAGTCATTTTGAATGTGATGGTCACAAAGTACACATACTCACTCAACAATGTCTACAACACCCACTGATGATAAAATGAAGTAGACACTGTTCATGCTTATGCTTTCCAGTCACTCTCCTTAGCTGCCAGGTTACACTCATACTGTGCAAATCATTGTTATAGTAACAATGGCTGGATGTTTTCTAGACAGACCTCGTAGCATAGCCATCGCCCCCACTGGCCCCTCTAGTGTCTGACTATAGACCACTGACCACTGACCACAAAAGCTATGTGACTATCCTCCTAGTGTCCCAGTTTCCTTCTCTGTGAGATAATAAAAACACCTAACTCACATGTTGACTAAATGAGATAAAAGGAACGGAGTGCTTAGACCAGTGCTTGGCAAAAAAAGGCTACATTAGAATTATCATCATTATCATAATTTGACACAGTAATATTTGAAATTCTCCTCTATTATTTCAACACCATTATTTTTAGGTATTAATAAGTTACCCACAATGAAATCCACAAATCTCAAGTTTCACCATTTATCTTTCCAGTGGAAATGGCTCCTCCCCACAACAGTTCAGCTAACATTTAGACTAAAGCATCACAAGCAGACTCCAAAATCTGTACTGTTATGACAGGCTTTTTTGTTTTGCTCAATATGATGTTTTTGAGGCTCATTCATGTTGAATAATCCATTCTGTATTTATTGCTCAGTAGTAATCTTGTTCAAGCACTGTAAAATCAGCTCATACTTCTGTTGAAGGATGTTTAGGTTGTTTCCAGTTAGGAGCTCTTATGAACAAATCTATAAACATTCTTTGTACAAGCCTTTTTTGAGGACATATGCTTTCTTGTGGGTAAAATATCTACAAGTGAGAACTCTAAGACAAACATATGTTTAATTTTATAAAAACTTCCAATGTGTCTTCCAAAATATTTAAAACAAATCTGTACTCTCTTCAGCAATGCAATTTGTTCCATATCCTTGCCACCATTTGGTGTTGTTAGTCTTTCTATACTTTTAACCAGGCTAGTGGCTAAGAAACCACATCTCATTACAGTTTAATGTGCATTTTCTTTACGATTAATCATGTTAAGTACCAATAAGCACATTAATGCTTACTGGTCATTTGTATTGAAGTTTTTGCCCATTTTAAATTAGGATGTTGGCCTTTTTATTATTGATTGGGAAGCTCTTTTTCTGTAGCTTACTGATAAATTCTTTAAAATGTCTTATCTTCAGCAGTTTCTTTAAATTAATGGACTAAATTTTTTAGAGCAGTTTTAGTTTTTCAGAAAAACTGAGCAAACCTGCAACCCAGGAATGTCCCCCGACTAGGAACTGAACCCACAACCCTTTGGCTACTGGAAGATGCTCCAATCAATTGAGCCACCTATGTCAGAGGCATGATGGAGTCATCGTTGAGAATATTTTTTCTCACTCTGGCCAGGTGGCTCAATTGGTTTGAAGCATCATCCCATACACAAAAACGCTGCAAGTTCAACTTCCAATCCCGGCACATACCTGGGTTTTAGGTTTGAGTCTGGTCAGGGCATGTCCAGGAGGCAACTAATTGATGTTTCTCTCACAGAGATTCTCTCCACTCCCTTCTCCTTCTCCTTTTCCCTCTCCCTTTCTCTCTCAAATCAATAAAACATTTTTTGGTGAGGATAAAAAAAGAATATTTCTTCTCATAATTACACTACTTATATAACTGTTCTCAATTTAGTGACATGAATAATCCTTGCAAGTAGAGTTCCTGGCAGATAGAAGTGGTACATATATGTTTAATCCAGTATTGTTCCCTTTTCTCTGTTTTGAATGTAATATAATGTTAAAACAACACAGGGAAGTTCTAGTTCCTATAAAAATGGCAGGGTAGCTTATTTCCAACTAAATCCTTGATAAGTATAAACTTCTGAGAAGATATGTAGTATATAACAACTTTCAAAAATTGTGAACATTGGGCCCTGACTGGTGGCACAGTGGATAAGACACCGGCCTGTGAACCTAAAGGATGCTGGTTCAATTTCCCAGCCAGGGCACATAATCAGGTTGTAAGCCAGGTCTCCAGCCAGGTCTGTAGCTGGAGGCAGGTGAAAGGCAACCACACATTGATGTCTTTTTCCTTCTCTGCCTCCCTCCCTTCCCCTCTCTAAAAATAATAAATAATTTTTTAAAAATTGTGAACATTGGCATAAAATTCACACATCATATACTTAACCCATCTAAAATATATAATTCAATGGGATTTTGTATATTGACAGAATTTTGTACTCATCAATGCAATTATTTTCAAAATATTTTCATTATCCCCAATAAAGAAACTTAGGACCCATTTGCAATTACTCCACATCCCCCCTCCAATCTCTACAGCTCTACACAACTACTAATGCACTTTCTATTTCTTATAATTTTTATAAAATTGCTTAGTTATAGACATTTCATATAAATTGAATTATAAAATTTGTGGTCGACCGTGACTGTCTAATTAGCATAAGGTCTTCAAATTTCATCCCTGATTATATAAAGTATCAATACTATATTTTTTATTGATGAATAATATTTCATTCTATAAGGATGACAAATTTTACTTAGTATATTATATACTAACTAGTATATATGTATACATATATGCGTGGGTTGCCTTTTCATTTTCTTGATGCTATAATTTTAAGCACAATAGTGTTAGATTTTGATCAAGTCCAATTTGTCTATTATTCTGTTGCTTGTGCTTTGGCATTGTACATAAGAAATCATTGCCTAACCAAAAGTAACAAAGATTAACTCCTATGTTTTCTTCTAAAAGTTTTGTAGTTAGGTCTATGATTTAAGTTATTTTTTGTGTATTGTATATAGAGAGAACCAACTTTATTCTTTTGTATGAAAATATCTAGTTACCCCAGCAGCATTTATTTTCACTCATTGTCTTCAAACACTTGTTGAAATCAACTAATCATTAATATTGCAACATATTTCTGGACTGTCAACTCTATTTCATTGATCAACACCTCTCTCACTGTGCCAGTATTACACTGTCTTGATTACTGCATTAAGTTTGAAAATAGGAGGTATGAGTTTCCAGTTTTGTCCTTTTCAAGACTGTTTTGATATGCTTAGTCCTTTGCATTTTCATATGAACTTTGGAATCAGTATTTCAGAAAAAAATAGCAGTTTGGATTTTGATAGCAAATGTACCAAATTTGTGTATCAGGTTGGTGTGTATTACTGCAACCTTAACATCACGTTTCCTGATCCATTGCATGATATAGTTTTCCACTTATTCAAGTCATCTTTGATTTATTTAAACAATTATTTTATAGTTGTCACCATACAAGTCTTGTACTTTTTTTTTAATTGTGCTTAAGTATTTTATTCTTTGGGGTGTTATTATAAATCAAGTTGTTTTGCTAATTTCTTTTTCAGTTTGGACGTGGCTACTGTATCAAAATAAAATTGGTATTTGCATTCTTCTATTCTGCAACCTCATAAAACTCATTTGTTAGTTCTAATAGATGTGTGTGTGTGTGTGAATTTCTTAACATTTTCTACATAGAAGATCATGCCATTTGCAAAGAAGAGTTTTTTACTTCTTCCCTATCTTGATAATTTTTATTTTATTTGACAAACTTCCCAGGCTAAGAACTCTAGTACAATGCTGAAAAAAATGTAGAAACAAACATCTTTCTCTCATTCCTGAAATAAGGGAAGACACTCAGTCATATACCATAAAATGTAATGTTAGCTGTATGTTTAATAGATGGCCTTCATCAGGTTGAGAAAGTTCCCTTATAATCCTAATTTGTTGAGTGTTTTTTTTCCTTTTAATCATGAAAGGTGGCTGGACTTTTTAAAATATTTTTTTCTGCATTTACTGTGATTTTTATACTTTATTCTAGTAATGTGGTATATTAAATTGACTGATACATAAAACCAACTTTATATTCCTAGGATAAATTTCACTTGGTTATGGTATATAATTAGTTTATACATATATGGATTCTGTTTG
The DNA here is from genome assembly GCA_004026585.1 of Noctilio leporinus. Taxonomy (NCBI): domain Eukaryota; kingdom Metazoa; phylum Chordata; class Mammalia; order Chiroptera; family Noctilionidae; genus Noctilio; species Noctilio leporinus. The sequence continues at coordinate 27,209 of PVIW01007696.1, read as the reverse complement.
CTAATATGTTGTTGAGGATTTTCCCATTAATGTTTATGAAGGAATATATGAAGTCTGTCCCAAAAGTATCAGCCGTACAAACTTTTAATTATATTGACATTGGCTAGGTACTTTTGGACAGACCTCGTCAATCTTCTGTTTTTCTTGTGACACCTTTATCTCTTTTGGTATCATGGTGATATTAGCCATATAGAACAACTTACAGAATTTTCCCTCCTTTTCAATTTTTGGAAGAATTTTTAAAATTAGAATTAATTAACTTCCTCCTAAATACCTCACTGAATTCACCAGTAAAGCTACCTGGCAACAAACGCTTCCTTCTGATAAGTTTTATGATGACTAATTCAGTCTCTTTCAAGTCCATTCAGGTTTTCTATTTCTTCTTTAGTCAGCATCAGTAGTTTGCATGTTTCTAAAAATTTCTATTTTTATTAATTTATTTAAATTTTATTTATTGTTTTTAGAGAAAGGGAAAGGGAGAGAATCAGAGAGGGAGAGAGACAACAATGTATGGTTGCCTTTCACCTGCCTCCAGCTAGACCTGGCTGGGAATCGAACCAGCGACCTATAGGTTCGCAGGCTGGTGCCTTATCCACTGTGCTATCAGCCAGGGCTGGTTGTGTTTGTTTGTTTGTTTGTTTAAGATTTTATTTCATTATTTTTAGAAAGAGGGGAAGGGAGACAGGCAGAGAGGGAGAGAGACATCAATGTATGGTTTCTTTTCACCTGCCTCTGGCCACAGACCTGACTGGAGACCTGGTTTGCAACCTTGTTATGTGCCCTGGCTGGGAATTGAACCTGCAACCTTTGGGTTCACAGGCTGGCACCTTATCCACTGTGCTACCAGCCAGGGCCTGTTTTTGTTGTTTAAGTTATCTAATTTGCTGGTATGCAATCACATTATGCCCCCATTGTATTTTTAACTTCTGTACGGTCAGTATGAATACCTCGTTTTGAATTACTGGTTTTAGCAAGTTGAGCCTTCTCCCTTTTTCTCAAGACCAGTTTATCCAAAGGTCTGTCATTTCTATTACCTTCCCAAGATCCAATTTCTGCTTTTATAATTTCCTCTAGTTTTCTATTTTCATTTACTTCCCATTTCACCTTTATTATTTCCTTCCCTCTACTTCCTTTGAATTCAGTTTGCTCTTCTTTACCTATTATCCTAACATGAAAGATGAGGTGATTAATTTGAGATCTTTCTTATTTTTTAATATGTGTTTACAGCTTTACATTTGCCTCTAACCAGTGCTTTAGATACAATCCATATGTATTTCAATATTATGGGTTGTTTTTATTCACCTCAAAATACATCCTAATTTCTCTTGTAATATCTTCTATAACACACTGGTTATTCAGGAGTGTCTAATTTCCACATACTTTTGAATTTCCCAAATTTCCTTTAGTGATGAATTCTAATTTCATTCAATTGTGCTTGGAAAACATATTTTGCATGATTTCAATCCAGTTAAATTTAATGATCCTTGATTTATGACCTAGCACACAATATGGTAGTTATGGTCTCTCCCAGAAAATGTTACATATGCACCTGAGAAGCTGCAGATTTTGCTGCTGGATGAATTTTTCTATATACAAGGTCTGTTCGGGAAAAGTACCATCATTGTTAATATAATGACAATCGTTTGCATGATATCAATGTAACCTGGCAGCCGAGAAGGGTGGACTGGAATGCACAAAGGTGAACGATGACAACTTCACTGTACTAGTTAGTGGGGGCAGTAAACATCACTGAGTGAGCATGTGCACTATGCAGCTGTCCACATTCAAAATGACTGAGTAGAGCAACTAACCTGCATCAAATTTTGCATTAGCATAACATTCTTCTACAGAAACTATTTAGATGATTCAGAAGGCCGCAGCTATTGGCAACAGGTGATTAGCAGCTCCATCACAACAATGCACCCATCATACATCACATCTTATGCAAAGTTTTTTGGCAAAACATCAAATCACCCCAGTGACTCAGCACCCATACAGCCTAGATCTCGTGCTCTGTAACTTCTGGCTTTTCCCAAAACTAAAATCACCTTTGAAAGAGAAGAGATTTCAAACTGCCAATGAGATTTAAAGAAATACAACAAGGAAGCTAAAGGCAATTGAGAGAAATGTGTGAGGTCCCAAGGTGCTACTTTGTAGGGCACCGAGGCATCATTATCCTATGTACAATGTTTCTTGGTATTGTCTTCAATAAATGTCTATTTTTCACAGTACATGGCTGGATACTTTCTGGAGCTCATATATCCATTAGGTCTATTTACTGTATAGTGTTGTTCTGGTCTCTACTTCCTGTTCACCTTCTCTGTCTACTTGTTCTACGCATTAGGGTATGTGATTTAGTAAAGTCTCCAACTATTATTGTTGAATTGTTGATTTGACCTTTTAATGATCTGTTTTGCTTTATGTATTTGGGAACTGTGTAATTGGGTACATATGTAGCAGGTTCTTGAAAAATCTCTTTGCATTTAATGTCATTTTGTTACAAACTTGATGATAAAAATAAATGATTTCCAGTTAGGGCCACTGTCTGTGTTGAGTTTGCACGAGTTCAACTGGCATGTCTAAATTATCCCAGTATGAGACAATATGGGTGTATATGAGCACCTTGCAAGTAAAGGGATCCTGTTCTGAGCTGCCCAAGTATATGACAGCCCCCACAACTCTGAATTATAATAAGCCAGTTGGAAAATAATTATCTTTTTTTTTTTAATTTTCCAAAATGTATATATAGCTTACATTTATTTCAAAGTTTAAAATTAGAAGTGTTTTGGGCCTTTAATTAGAAGTTTGGTGATGTTTTTGTGAGCATAAATATGCGTAGGAACCCAATTCTTGGTTCTATCAACCGTTCTATGTAAAATTGGATTTATTATATGTCATTTTGCTTAAAGTCACAGTTTCCAAAAATCTATCATTAGATGTTAAGTGAGGATCTCTATGTTCAGAACTGTTATAACTTTCTGGATTGACTCTTTTATCATTAGTAAATATTCCTATTTGTCTCCAGTAATAATTCTTTTTTAAGAATTTTTTTTATTATTTCAAGAGAGGGGTAGGGAGAGACACAGAGAGGGAGAGAGATATCAGTGTGAGGTTGCCTTTCACTTGCCTCCAGCCTCAAATCTGGCTGGAGACCTGGCTTGCAACTTGGTTATGCCCTGGCTGGAGAATCGAACCAGCGACCTTTGGGTTTGCAGGCTAGCGCCTTATCCACTGTGCCATTAGCCAGAGTCCAGTAATAATTTTTGTCTTTAAAAGTCTGACATTAGTAATACTAGTATTACAAATATAATAGCTATTCTAATAAGTCTTTCCATCCTTTTACTTTAAACCTATAGTCTTTAAATCTAAACTGTGTCTACTGTAGGAAGCCTATACTTTGATCCTATTTTTTATCCAATCTGCCAATATCTGCCCTTGATTAGTATGCTTAATCCATTTACACTTAATATTATTACATGTCAGGCAGGAGTTAATTTGCCTTTTTTTTTCTTTTTTATATATTATTTTTTTTTATTCTTCAAAACTCTCCATTAATGCCTTCTTTTGTTAAATATTTTCTACTGTATCATTGTAATTCTCTTAGTATTTCATGTATTACTGTGTAAAGCAATTTTCTTAGTGGTTAACCTGGGAATTACAATTAGCACCTCATCTTTAAACACTCTAGTTTGAATCAATGCTAATTTAATTGCAATAGCACACAGGAATTTTGCTCTAATATAGTTTTATTTCTTTTGCCTTCATTTGTCTTCTTATTGTCATGCAAAGGACACCTGTATATATTTTGTACCTAACTTAGATTTATAATTATTGATTTATGCAGTTGTTTTTAAATCAGAAAATGACATGTTACAAAATAAAAATACATTTATACTGTATTTTATATATTTACCAATATAATCTTTACCAGTGCTGTTTATTATTCATGTGTATCTAAGTTTTTGTTTAATGTCCTTTCATTTCACCCTGAAGTACTTCCTTTTGTATTTCTTAAGGGGTTACATGGCTAGCAACAACAAATTTTCTAAGGTTTTACTTAGCTGGGAATTTCTTAATGTCTCCTACATTTAGAAGGATAGTTTTTCTGGGCATAGAATTTTTTGTTGACATTTTCTTTGCCTCCAGCACTTTACATATGTATTCTATTGTCTTCTGGGCTCCATTATAATCTGATGAAATGTACACTCAATCTTATGAGGATCCCTTTAACATGGTAAGTTATTTTTTTCCTGCTGCTTTTAAGATTCTTTTTTGTTTTTATAGTTGAACTCTGATGTGTGCAAGTATGGATTTCTTTGAGCTTACCCTGTTTGAAGTTTTCCAACCTTTTTCACTTTGTAAAGTAATGTTTTTCATAAAATTTGGAACATTTCAGCCATGATTTCTTTAAATAATCTTTCTGTTCCTTTATCTTTCTTCTTCAATCCTACTGGGAATTTCAGCATATACAGGGTCTGTCCCAAAATATCGGCCGCATAAACTGTTTTAATTATGTTGACATTGGCTTGATACTTCAGAGACAGACCTCGTATATGTTGATACACTCAGGTCTCTGAGGCTCAGTTCATTTTTCTTTCTGTCCCCCACATTGAATAAATCAATTGGCATACCTTCATATGTGCCAGTTATTTCTTCTGCCAGCTCAAATCTACTGATAAGTCCCTGTAGTATACTTTTTCATTGTAGGCATTGTACTTTCATCTTTGGAATTTCTATTTACTTTCTTCAGTCATTTCTATGTTCTATTTGTATTTTTTATTTCATAGTTGCTATGCTATTCTTTAATTCTTCATATCTGTACATTCTTTTTATCTTGTGGATGGGTTATATGTTCATGTTTCTTTGCATGTCTTGTAACTTATCAAAAACTGGACATTTTTAGTCCTGGCTGGTGACAAAATGAATAAGGTGCAGGCCTACAAGCCCAAAAGTCATTGGTTTGATTCCCAGCCAGGGCACATAACCACATTGCAGGCCGGGTCTCCAGCCAGGTCCGTAGCTAGAGGCATGTGAAAGGCAACCATACATTGATGTTTCTCTCCCTTTCTTCCTCTTTCCCTACCCTTCTTTCTAAAAAAATAATGACTAAGATGATGATTTTTAAAAAAAAGAAAAGAAAAGAAACTGGAGATTTTTAAAATGTGGTAAACCTGAAAATGGTATTTCTTCCTCTCACTAGGACAACAACTTGGCCTTTTTCTCTAACAATCTTCAGAGTTGATAAGAATTTTTTTAAAGATTTTATTCATTATTTTTAGAGAGAAGGGCAAGGAGAGAGGAAAAAAGAACGAGAAGCATCAATGTATAATTGCCACTCTCCAGCTGGGGACCTGGCTGGGGACCTGCCTTGCAACCTAGTTATGTGCCCTGACTGGGGAGTCAAACCAGCAACCTTCAGGTTCATAGACGATAAGGATCTTTTTAATGTCTTTCCTATACCGTTCTATTCTAAGCTTCCTAAAGGACAGAAACTGTTTGTTGTTATTCTAAGCCCAAGTACCTTACAACATGGAGTGCTATTTGTTATTTTTGGAGTGATCTAATAACTCTTAATTCTGTAGGTTAAAAGTTATCATCATTAGCCCTGGCTGGTGGCACAGTGGATAGGGCACCAGCCTGCGAACCCAAAGGTCACTGGTTTGATTCCCCAGCCGGGGCACATAACCACATTGCAAGCCAAGGTCTTCAGCCAGATTTGTAGCTGGAAGCAGGTGAAAGGTAACCATACATTGGTGTCTCTTTCCCTCTCTGCCTCTCTCCTTACCACTCTCTCTAAAAATAACAAAATCTTTAAAAATTTTTTATCATCATTAAATTGTATATTCAGGAATTTACTAAAAGAAAGTGGCCTTTTTTAAGTGAATGGTAAGAACACTGGTCATCTAGACCAATATTATCTAGATTCAGGACTATTACTTACATATGTATGCTCAAGAAATTAGTCTGACACACTTATTATGAAAGTAAAAATTACAAAGGGCACTAATAAAAAATCAGAGAATTGACAAATACACACACATATACATACATGCCCTTTGAAAAGTTTCAAGAGAAAAGATAAAAGATGGTTTATAAGATAAAAAATGGGAAGCTTAATTCAGAGTTTATCCTACACACTAATGATAAAGTCTTGGCGATTACAGAATCGTATTATTAGGATACTTAAATAACTATTATGGAATATCTTCTAAAATGGCAATGCTTTAAAACAACATAGGTTATTAATCTCTGCTATTCTTTTTCTTACATATTTCTTTATATTTCTTAGAATATCCAAAATTCTTGAAATTATTCACAGAACAAATTTTACTGATATAATTATTTAGGATTAAGAGAAAAGTAGCATTATGAAGAGAAATTTGGTATTCAATCAAAGAATCAAGATCTAAATATATTCATTTTCATCTTCAGTAATCTATTATTATTATTGGATTACTTATTTTAAGGAAAAGGTAGTACTAAGTAAATAGATAGCAGATGTTAATAAATACAATGCCCAATTCCATCCCCTAGAAAATACTCTTAATCCCATTACAGTACATTACTTCACCTATCATCAAATACATAAAACATTGTGGTACACACACAGAAAAAAAAGAAAAGCATTATACTAAAAAAAGTCAAGTAATGCCTTCAAAAGATACATTCTTCCATTTGCTTTAATTCCATTACTTTTAAATTTTTACTTATCTCCCTGACAAATCTCTCTAAACTACCTTTAAGTCATTTTTTGGAACAGACCTACACATACACAAATATACAAGTATTCTTCCACTACCTACAGCGAATTTCTTTACACAGATCAGCTAGGTGGGATTTTTAATATAATCTTTTATTTATGTAAATTAATCATTTGACATTTTATTATGAAAGTAGAGAGAGTGTTGATTTTGTTTTGATTCAAAAGTCAAGAATTTCATTATCCTACAAAACATATCCAGAGTCAAAGAATTTAAGGGGGTTTAACAAAATGCAACATTAAACATGCGAAGTAAAAACTTAATTGCCTACAGAAAGCATGCTATGCTGTTACCCTGGTGATGAATTTAAAAAAGGGATTGTGAGCTGAATAGCTATATGATATGAAATTAAAATGTTTCACATTGAACAATCCAAAATGAATTGGGAAAGGTTAGAGAAGAGGAGAGAGAAATCAATTCTCCAATGGCAATGGTGAATGGGAAAGAAGTATGAATAGGATTTGCCAGTGGGGTGCAACAGCTGCCAATATCCTGCAGCCAAAGAATTACAATAATACTGATGAAGTGTGCAAGAGCTTTTGGAGTCATTGCAGGGAACAGAGAAATTCTCCTACAATAATGAGGCTATTTAGTCTCCCATTCAGCTCTTATTATAGAATTAAAGCAAAGAAAAAATATTTTAAAATATAATATTTGTTAAAAATGCATATATATGGCATCTCATCCATTTAATCAATATTTTGTGCTTTATCCCACAGAGATTTCTAAATTATCCAAGACAGGCTAATTAAGTAAATGAAAATATCACTACAGAGATAGTAAAAGTAAGGCAAGCTTAAAGAGAAATAAATTGATGTTTTTTCCCTTCTTGCTACTTTTAGGGGGTTTATTGCTCAAATGAAAATAGATAATGCCAGTGGATATGCCCAAAGTATTATTTTTTATTACTACTTCATTGTTTAATGAAGTAGTTAATTTGAGGACCAAATAAAACAAGTACAAAACTTGTATTTTATTGTCATAGATGGTAAAAATGTGTTAATAATTTGAAATGTCATTTTATATTCAGAAACATTTAAGAAAAAGAGCCAATATAAAAATGTATAAAAACAGTTTGTTTTATTTGGGAATTCTTTTCTTTCTTTCTTTTTTAAGATTTTATTTATTATTTTTAGAGAGAAGGGAAGGGAGAGAAGAAGAGAGGGAGAAAGACATCAATGTATGGCTGCCTTTCACCTGCCTCCAGCTACAGCTGGCTGGAGACCTGGCTTACAACCTGGTTATGTGCCCTGGTTGGGGAATCAAACCAGCAAACTTTGGGTTCACAGGCTGGCACCTTATCCACTGTGCCACCAGCCAGGGCTTGGGAATTATTTTCATGTGGCTATTTTTTTTTGCTTATTTTCTAAGTATATATTTTTTCTTTCATATTTTAAAAAGATTTTATTTATTATTTTTAGAGAGAGGGGAAGAACGGGGGAAATAAAAAAGGGAGAGAAACAGGTTGCCTTTCACCTGCCTCCAGCTTGACACTAGGCTGGAGACCTGACTTGCAACCTGGGTATGTGCCCTGACTCTAAGTTTATTTTTTAGTTATTAACTTCATATTTCAAAATCTTAAACTTTTATCTTTTACTTTAAAATTTAGTAACGGGTAAATTAGTTATAACTCTAAAACCAGGAAGAACACTTTTTAAATAGCAAAAAAACAAAAACAAAAAAACTGATAATTGCATCTGTCAGGTAAAAATCGCTAAAAAATTGATTCTCCATTTTCTTCAGGAAGCCAGATGAGGATAGAAAATACAATACAAATATAGACACCACAACTGCAATTCAAGTGAACATAATTTCCCATTATGCTGTGACTAAAAGAGTTCAACTGATGACAGGCTCTGTAGCCAGTCAAGATACTTGAGAGTCCTGTAAAGTATGAGCTCAAAGTGGTGACTGTAACAGACTCCATATACCCAGAGCAATCCTCCACAGAAGTGAATGCTTCATTTTATAAAAACCTTCAGGCTGAAATATTTTCATCAGTATAACTGTACCTTATAATGAAGGTGTTCCTTTTCTTGAGTCTTTTTTTTTTTTTCTTTTCTTGAGTCTTTAACCTCTACTATAGTACCAAGACAGAAACTAGATGGGTAAAGTGGAAACTAGGAAGTAGAACTGTCTGCCTAATGCAATTCAAATAGGATCTGAGTTTGAAAAAACTACAGGAATCATCCAATCCAACAGTGATCCATTTCTCAGAGGAGGAAACAAGAGTCAAAAGCTGAAACATTTGCACAAAGGCTTGTATCACCTTGATACTTGGCAGTAACACTGGGACCAAAATCCTGATTTCTGACATCTCACTCAGTTCTGGTTCCACTGCACCATGCCAACCACTGAAATTTCAGTGCCAGGTGAAGGTGCCAAAATAATCAAAAATGATCTTATTTTTCTAGCCCACATGACTAAATAGAGGGAATGCAACACATAACCTACACAGAATTCTGGGATGTGGGGAACATAATCACACTCTGCACTGCCAGAGACCACTAATATCACATATCCAAATTTAACTGCCACTTTCCACTCAATATTCTTTTAAAAAATATTTCATATATACTTTTATTATTTACCTGTTAACTCCATATTATGACAATCATGAGCTAGTTTTCAGAAGTTACATTCTTTTGATCATGGCTACATATGGATATGATTAATTGAAAACGGGGTGATCAGAGACATGGCCAGAGGTGATCCCACAGGCCTATGCCATTGCAATACAATTAATTATTAAGTTCATCCACTTAACATTCTTGAAAACTGCTCTTGTCAAAGAATCCTACAACTACCACATTATTAAACTCAATGGACTATAATCATTCTTCATATTTAATATATTTCAGTTGAACAGTCCCACCTCCTGATGGCCTTTCTTCTCTTGGCTCTCCACCACTGCCTACTTTTCTACCTATCTTCTTTGCTGTTTCTTCTCAGCCTCCTTTAGTAATCTACCTCCTTTTCCTGACTTGCTAATGTAGGGTGCTTCTTACTTGTCTCCCAATTTCCCCTCTTACCCTCTTAACAGTTGTTTATAATAGGAAAGCCACAGTGATCTTGTCAATACATATGTCACATCAAGCTTTCTTTTTGTTCAAGACCATGCAATGGGTCCTATTTCACTCTGAATGAAAGCCTAAATCCTTACAATAGCTTGCCTAAACAGAACTCCCTAATACTAGCTTGCTTACTTCTCTCAAGGTGCACTGGACTCCAAGCTAATTCTCAAGCAGACTAGGCATACATTGATCTTATGTGCTTTGCTTTTTACTGTCTCCTCTGACTGGAAGATTCTTTCACCAGATATTCACAAGACTTACTTCCTTCCTTCTTCAGGTGTTTGCTCTAATGTAAATTATCTTATACTGTTAATGCTGCCTGACATCTATTTCCCTGCGATATAAATTTAAACTGCAACTACCTTACCATTCACCTCCAGAATGCTCTATATCACTTCCCTATTCCCCACCCCCAAATATTTATCATTTGATATACTACATATTTTACTGATCTATTTTCTCTATCTACCTTCCAAGGTAATGGTAAGCTCAATGAGGGTAGGATCTTTTTAAGTCATTTATTCCCTGATAAAATCCCCAAATTTTCTAACCAAACTTTTATAATGATCAATTGGTAATTTTAAAAGACATGTAATTAGCCCTTACTGGTGTGGCTCAGGCGATTGCGGGGCATTGTCCAACAAAGTCAAAGGTCGCCAGATTGATTTAGATTCCCAGTCAGTCCCCAGTCAGGATGTATCCAAGAGACAACTGATCAATGTTTCTCTGCACATTGATGTTTCTATCTTCTCTTTCACCTCTCTCAATAAATAAATAAATATGATTCTCTTATTCATTAAGGGATGGAAGGGGCACATCTTTAACCAAAGATAAACTATTTCAAACCAATAGCTGTTAGCTAGTCGTTGATGTTGAAACACTCAAACAATTCCAGTTAGGAAAAAAACAAGTACATATCATTGCACTACATTTGAAATAGAATCTTTGTCATTAAAGGTTTAAAAACTGGAAAGAAACAGCTAAAATTTTATAGACATTATGTTAAGTATTTTATCTTTCAATTGACATTGACAAAAACTCTTTAAGAATTGCTATTATCTCCACATCACAGATGAGGAAACTATGTTCAAGAGAGGTTAAATAATTCATCCTAAAATAATAGCTAGGAATTGGCAGAAGCAGGGAGAAATCCAGCTATGTGATATAATAGCCTGGGCTCTCAAACATAAACCATACTGGAAGTTCTAGCCAGAGAGTAAGATGAGAAAAATAAATATTAGAAAAGAATGTATGAAGTTACTACTAGGAGATGTAGTGGTCAATTTAATTGGGTTACTTAATATCTATTTCACACTAAAAAAAAACTGATCTAAAAAAATCATGATAATCCAATTTCCTTTTCAATGGTTGGCTTAGGAATGGGCAGATTTATTTCTGGTCAATGAGAACTGAGAAGTAGCTTGCTGGGTATCATCTGGGAAAGGTTTCCGCTTTTAGAGACACAATCCTCTAAACCTTATCTAGATTTAACTCCTGTAACTTCTGCAGCTATCCTACTGTCTCAGCCTCAGGATGAAGCGCATACAGAAAAGAAAGCAAGGCTAGGAGAGTTTAAGAGAAGTGGCACCAGCAGGTGAACATATTGAGCTTTGTCATTCTTATCCTCTGAACTTCCCTCTTAATGTGAGGTAAGAACTGTGTCAGTTTGAATAAGGGTTGCTGTTACCTGTAACCAAAAGCATCATCCCAAGTAATTTAGAAGATTATGTGATTGTCCCTTTTGAAATCAACTAAAAAATTATTATAACGGATTTTTTTAAGTTTAGGAAAAATTGTAATAAGAGCAATATAAAAAGTTCTGGCCAAGACTGAAGCATAAGTAGACAAGCTGCATCTCCCTCACAACTAAAGAATTTACATTTACATAAAAACTAAATAAAAATAATGGATAAGTTTCAGAAAATCAAACTACATGGAAATGCAACAAATGAAGAAATAAAGAAATACTCAGCCAGATAGGTTAGGAGGTGCAGAGCATGGATAGGAAAAGCAGCCACTGTGAAAAGCTGTCATACATTTAAATCTGGGAAGCAGCCCCAGCCAGACTACAAGGCCCACAGTTCCAGAACCAGGAAAAATAGAGCCACCACAGGAGCAGCTGCTGCAGCGGTATCAAAGGCGCTACGGATTTGAAATGGGGAAGTGATACCAGCCCCAGACCAGACTGTGCAGGTCACAATTCTGGTGACAGAGGAAAAAAGCCATGTTGTTTCTGACTGTGAAAAACCAATAAGGTTGAAACTGAGGAAAAAAACTGCTGATCTCAATGGACAAGCAGCATTATTTCCTCTAAGACATCTCTTCACATACAGTGACAGACATGGTGAAACGGGTCACCCTGCACTGACCAATACCTAAAGCTATGCCCTTTACAATGTAACAGATGCGAGAGCTCCACCTAAGAAATAGAGGCAAACGTAGAAAAAAGCCATCAAGCTGAGGAGACAGAAAAACATGGCCCCAAAGAAGGAACAGATCAAAGTTCCAGTGGAAGAACTGAGGGATGAAGAGATAGCCAACCTAACAGATACAGAATTCAAACGCCGGTGATAAGGGTGCTCACAAACTTGACTGTTATGCTTAAGTTCAGCAAACACAGAAGGGAAGACATGAAAGCTAGGCTAAGTGAAATGAAGGAAAAACCACATGAAACCAATGGTGAACAGAAGGAAAATAGGGTTCAAATCAATGATTTAGAACATAAGGAAGTAATAAAGAACCAACCAGCACAGAGTGAGGAGACAAGAATTGAAAAGAAAAAAAAAAGGAGAGGCCTAGGGACCTCTGGGACAACTTTAAACATGCCAACATCCAAATCATAGCGGTACCAGAAAGAGAAAAGGAAGAGCAAGAAATTGAAACTTAGATAAAACACCTTGGCTGGTGGCTCAGTTGAAAGGCACCAGTCTGCAAACCCAAAGGTCGCTGGTTCATCCCCAGCCAGGGCACATAATCAGGTTGCAAGCCAGGTCCTCAGACGGGAGGCAGGTGAAAGGCAACCATGTATTGATGTTTCTCTCCCTCTCTGCCTCTCTCCCTTCCCCTCTCTCTGGAAATAATAAATAAAATCTTTTAAAAAATAAAATAAAACAGCAAGAGATGAAAAGAGGGTTATCTACAAAGAGGTACCTATAAGACTATCAGCTGATTTCTCAAAAGAAACTTTGCAGGCAAGAAGGGACTGGCAAGAAGTATTCAAAGTGATGAAAAGCAAGGGCCTACAACCAAGACTACTCTATCCAGTAAAGCTATTATTCACAATGGAAGTGCAGATAAAGTGCTCCACAAGCAAGGTAAAGCTAAAGGAGTTCATCATCACCAAGCCATTATTATATGAAATGTTAAAGAGACTTATTTAGGGAAAAAGATCAAACCATGAACAATAAAATGACAACAAACTCACAACTATTAACAGAATCTTAAAAATAAAAACAAAGACAAACTAAGCAGACAACCAGAAAGGGAACAGAATCATAGATACAGGGATTTGGAGGGGTGTCAGCAGAATCATAGGTATGGGGAACATCTGGAGAAGGAAGGTGGGGTAGGGATTAAGAAGCATAGCAGGTGAGTGCAAAATAGAGAGCAAGATATTAACAATAGTACAGCAAAGGGGAAAGCTTAAGAACTTACATGCATGACCCATGGACATGAACTAAGGGGAGTGGGATTCCTAGAAGGAAGGGGACTGCAGGGTGGAGGGGAGTGAAAGGAAAAGGAATTGGGACAACTGTAATAGCATAATCAATTAAAAAATGAAAATAAAAATGCATTAAGAATCAATATAAATACCAAAGTAGTCAAACATAGAAACAAAATAAAATGATGATGGCAAAGGGTTGATTGGGAAAAGGGGAAATGGGAAGTCGTGAAATGGGTATAGAGAGTCAGTTTTGAAGATGAGAAAGTTCTAGAGATCTACTACATGACATTGTACATACAATTAACACTTAGGTACTGCACACACTTAAAAAAGGTTAAGATGGTAAATTTTATGTTTTTGCCACAACAAAAAAGAAATATCAATACCATTAGCTTTTCTTTATCAGATCAATAATTATTAAGAAAATTAGAAAAACAATCACATCCATAAATAATATATAAACAACCTAGGACTAATTTTAAAAATACAAACTGCCTATGAATAAATATGAAGTATACATTTATAAGAAGAAAAATTTTAAAGCTTTAGTGACAGAAACAAAAAGGCTTCAATATACACAGTAATGGAATATTTATTTTTATTTTTCAACATTTGATATCAATTCTATCCAAATTTACAATAGCTTAAAGCCAATTCCAATAACAAATGTTTTCAAAGCTTAGCCAGAATAAGCAATGAAGTTTCAGAAAATGAATTAACTTAAGGATAGAATGACAAAACAGTGAACATAAAAACTCCAGAAAGAATACAATATATTTAGAATTTTCATAGGGTAAATTGACATTTAGTAATCAATCAATAGGGATAAAGATAGACAAGATAAATGGGATTGATTCTACTGGTTAACTACATAAAAAAGTAAAATTAGATCTCATATCACCCTGCAAAATATATTTAAAATATGAAATGCCAATGTAATAAAGGAAAACTATAAAAGAGTAAAAATAAAATATATGTACATATTTGATATAATCTTAGATTTTTTTTAAAAATGAAAGCAAAATAGGAAACCAAAGAAAAAAATAATTTGACTCTATAATATTAAAAAGAACTCTTAATGTCATCAAATTTGCTGAATTATTTACTTCACCAAAGATAACTTGACCCCAGTTTTCATTTTCTTATCATATTTATAGCTACTTGATATAAACAAATTAAAAAATGACATTTCTTGCTCTTGACAGTTTTCTTTTAGCTTATGTATAAAGCATTTATTTAGTTGGCTTTGCATCACAATATGAAATTCGCTTTTTAATTTTATTAAAAATCAGGTAACATGGTTCGATTCCCCAGGCAGGACACATAAGCAGGTTGCAAGCCAGGTCTCCAGCCAGGTCTGTGGCTGGAGGCAGAGGAAAGGCAACCATACATTGATGTTTCTCTCCCTCTCTGCCTCTTTCCTTTCCCCTCTCTATGGAAATAATAAATAAAGTCTTTTAAAAAATTTGTTTTAAATCAGGTAACATAACATGGATATTAAACATAATTATTCAGGACCAATTATTCTCACAAAACTCTATGAAATAGGGCAAAACATATATTATTCTCACTAGGTAAGCTTAAGATATAATATATCAAAGGCCATATTACTAATAAGTGGTATAGTTATGACTATAATCCAGACTTTTATTTCTAAATTTTAGTCTTTTCTACTAAACCACAGAATACATTTATATAACTGCACAGCTCCTTATATGTGTTTGTGTGTGGGTATTCAAATTACACAAGTGAGAAAGAGAAGAAAATTAGAGGCGAGAGAGTCAGAGAAGGGAAAGCAGCAGAGAGGAGAGAGATGAGATGAAAGAAAGGAAAAGGGAAGAGACGAAAGGAGGAGAGGGAAAACGTGCACTTGAGAATAAGCATACACTCACTCACTGACTGAATGTTTGTGTTCCCCCAAATTCATATGTTGAAATATAACAACCAATGTTATGGTATTTGGAAAAGGGAGTTTAGGATGTAATTACGTCATGAGGGTGGAGTACTCATGAATATTGCCCTCATAAGAGGAAGACAGAAAGCAAGTTGCCCTTTTTTTACCAAATGAAGATATAAGAATCAAGGTTTCTGAAACTTAGAACACAGCCCTTATCAAAATCTGACCTTCCCAGCACCCTGATCTTGAACTTCCAGTTTCTAGAGCTGTGAAAAATAAGTATTTATAATTTGAACCACCCAGTTTATGGTAATTTGTTTTATGGCCCAAACTAAGCCACAAACATCTCTGTCTTGCTATCCTTGGAGTTGCAAAGAAATACTGTGTGTGTGTAATATTTTATAAACAAACTTCCAAATCAAAAGGATGAAATAATTTCATAGCATACATATAAATGACTAAGTAGGATGTTTAGGATTTTGCACACAGTCTCTGGGGAATAGTGGAAAGGTAAACAATAAAAGGAAGCAAGCAAGTAAAAAGAAGCCAATAAAATTTAATAATTTACTATACATCTGCAGGAAAAATTACTTTACAAACCTAGTAATCAACATTTCCTGTCAAACTCTTTAACATAGATTTCATATGTGAAAACACAACAGTGCCCACATTCACCTCAGCAGGGCTGAGCTCAGAAGACTGACTTCCAGAAGGTAGTCAAGGGTTTTAGTCTGAGCCACACCCTTTGCCAAATTATCAAAAGGTGCAAAGTAATCAAGAAATGCAAGCCACTCTCTGCTAGGGAAGATAGATTTGTCACCATTCTCCCTAGAAGTGATAAATTAGTCTGACAGTTTAACAGAAAGATTAAATAACAAAATTAGAAAGCTTTAGTGATGAAGCACAAGAAAAGGATAATTTGCATAGATGCAAAACCTTCCAAAAGAAAGCAACAGATGCAGAAATAGCAATGGGGAAAAGAGGAAGTAGAGAAATTTACAGAGGTCCTAAAGGCATTCTCATTAATGTCTGAGAAGCTTGAGATGGCAGAGGTGAGCTTGAACTAGAGCAAAGCAAGGGGAAGGCCTATCTAAGAAAAGTGAATCCTGACCTGGGAGCAATATTTGGACCTAAGAAAAACAGGCTCTTATTTTATGTATTATTTTTTCCTCCAATCATTATCAGTTAGTGAAATCAAGTATTATACCAAACGACAATAAAAACAATTTAATATCAACTTCAAGTAACATGAAGTAATTTCTTAACACAAAGTTTTCTTTTAAATCCTCACCTGAGGACTTATTTATTGCTTTTAGATGGGTGGGGGTAGGGGGGGGAGAGACACTGACATGGGAGAGAAACATCGATTGCTTGTGCCTCAACTGGGTATCAAACCTGCAGCCAAGGTATGTGCCCTGACTGGGAATCAAACCCACAATGTTTTGGTGTGTGGAACAATGCTCCAAACAATTGTGCCACTAGGCAGGGCTTTACACACCTTTAAATAATACATTTCTATCAATAAAAGTATTTAAGAAAAGAATAATTATAAAGAAAAATAACTCCACATTAAGTATTTACTTATGTAAAATCTTAATTGTGTGCACCAAATTTATTTACTGTCATCCTAAGAAAAATTGCTATTGTTTCTAACATTAACTATTTTTTCTAAAATGCACTGCTATCTTTTTACTATCCAAATACTATAGGTATGCACTATTAATGTCTTTTTCCAAGTCATAAATGATGAAAGAGTAAAACCCATGTAGAAATTGCAAAAATAAAATCAGCAGCCAAAACAAGCAACACAAAGGAAGGGCTGCAGGCTACCGGGTTTGGAAGCATAAACATTACAGAATACACCCATGACAGCAACATGTAGCCACACCTGGAGGCTGAAACTTAGACGCCATTCCCAAGACAATAATGAAAACATGACCCTGAAGCCAAAATGTGAAGATTTAATGTCCCTACATCAGCATTGGTGTCAGGGACCTCTTGTGTGAAAAAGCAAAATGAAAAGTAACATACTTGCTTAGATGTTATACGTCTCTATTTTTATGTTTTTACAATAAAGTAGCTCACAAAATAAGTTTAATAGAAAATAAACTAAACAAAAAATGTTTATCTATACTATGTGCATAATTATGTATATAACTGAACTTTTGGCCTACATATTTTATTAATTTTTTGGAACTTCTAAAGTATAATGAGTTCAACAGTGGCATGGATCCCCGAATAATGGTTAAGTAGGAAGCACCAGGAATCTGTCATCCTAACTTGACAACAATTGTATTAGCAGAATCTGTCTGATGTATTTTGGAACTATGGATTCCAGCTGAAGTTTGCAACATTCAGGGGAAGATGGGATGGTGGATTGCAGTCAATTTCAGCTGGCAGCACAGTAGAAGCCACTCACGCCCCTAACCCTGAGGTACATTGCAGACAGCTATGCATTTAACTCCTGTAGCAGCTTGCACACAGCTTGTGGAAGCTCAAGTGGGCACAAACATCCATGTCCTTCAATTATTTGGGATATGGGCTCTGATTGATAATAGGTGCTTCCAATCACAGAGGTGAAGACAAAGAAGTGAATAGCCTTGTGACTGTATACCACCCCCAACCTTTGCCAGCTGAAGTGACTTACAGAAGATTTAAAAGGCCATTGCCCCTTTTCCTCAATTTTTTGCTTTTTCTCCTTATAAGAGTCAGACACAAAGACATTCAAAATCAATCGTACATATGAGGCAAATTAGAAAGTAAAAACAAGAGTGGGGAAAGGCTCAAAGAACCCCAGAAGACATTATATTTACACTTCAGGTTAATCCTTAGCTTAGAGACAGCTTATAAGAGTCAAATAAACAAATTTAAAAATAACAAAAATCAGGACACTGTGGGGAAGAAGATGATTTCCAGAGTGACCTCATTACTAGATTAAAACATCCAGTGTTTAAAAAGAGTTGTCATACAAATAGGAAAGTATGGCCTATTCAAAATCAACAGAAATACTACCTGGAAAAAGACCAAGTATTTAAGATAAAAACTTCATTTTTTAAATTATTTTTTAATAGATTTTATTTATTATTTTTAGAGAGAGTGGTAGGGAGAGAGGCAGAGAGGGAGAGAGACATTAATGTATATGGTTGCCTTTTACCTGCCTCCAGCCATGGATCTGGCTGGAGACCTGGCTTGCAATTTGGTTATGTGCTATGACTGGGGAATCAAACCTGCAACCTTTGGGTTTGCAGGCCAGAAAAATAAAGACTTTAAACAACTATCTTAAAGATGATCAAAAATAAAAACTAAAAATAGATATGGAGAAAGTCAAGAAAAAATATGTAAGCAAAATGAAAATATCAATAAAGAGAAAACCTAAAAAGAAATTTTTTAAATTCTGGAGCTGAAAAGTAAAATTGAAATAAAAAACTAACTAAAGGCAGTCTCTTCAACAAGTGGTGTAGGGAGAACTGGACAGGCAAACACAAAAAAATTAAACTAGACCACCACCTTACACCATACACCAGAATAAACTCAAGATGGATAAAGGACTTAAACATAAGCAGTGTCACCAGGAAAGTCCTGGGGGAAAATATAGGCAGTAAAATTTTAGATATCTTATGCAGAAATATTTTCACCCATCCTTCACCAAGGGCAAAGGAAATAAAAAAAACAAATAAACAAATGGGACTATATCAAATTGAAAAGTTTCTGTTCAGCTAAAGAAAACACCAGCAAAATTCAAAGGGAACCAACTATATGGGAAAACATATTTGCCAATGATACCTCAGACAAAAGTTTGATATCCAAAATATATAAAGAACTTATGAGACTCAACACCAGGGAGACAGACAGCCCAATTAAAAAATGAGCAAAGGACTTGAACAGACAACTCACTGAGGGAGGCGTACAAAGGGCCCAAAGGCATATGAAAGAATGCTCAACATCACTAGCCATCAGGTGGATGCAAATTAAAACCACAGTAAGATACCACCTCACACCTGTCAGAATGGCAATCATTAACAAATCAACAAACAACAAGTGTTGGAGAGGATGTGGAGAAAAGGGAATCCTGGTGCACTGTTGGTGGGAATGCAGACTGGTGCAGCCACTAGGAAAAACAGTATGGAGTTTCCTTAAAAAATTAAAAATGGCCACCCTGGCTGGTAGCACAGTGGATAAGGTGCCAGCCTGCGAACCCAAAGGTCGCTGGTTCGATTCCCCAGCCAGGGCACATAACAAGGTTGCAAACCAGGTCTCCAGTCAGGTCTGTGGCTGGAGGTAGGTGGAAAGCAACCATACATTGATGTCTCTCTTCCTCTCTGCCTCTCTCCCTTCCCCTCTTTCTAAAAATAATGAAATAAAATTTAAAAAAAAAATTAAAAATGGAACTGCCTTTTGATCCAGCAATTCCACTACTAGGACTATACCCAAAGAACCCTAAAACACCAATTCTCAAGAACTTATGTACCCCTATGTTCATAGCAGTGCTATTTACAAAATAGTCAAGTGCTAGAAACAGCCGAAGTGCCCATCAGGGATAATTCGATCAAAAACTTTGGTTCATTTACACAATGGAGTACTAAACAGCGGAAAGAAAGAAGTAACTCCTACCCTTTGTAACAACATGGATGGAACTGGAGAGTATTATGCTTAGTGAAATAAGCCAGTAAGTGAAAGACAAATACCATAAGATCTCACTCATTACCGGACAATAATGAACAAAGCAAACAAATAGGCAAAACAGAACCAGATACATGAATACAATGAATAGACCTTCAGTGGGCAGAGGTGATGGGGAGAAGGGAGGGGGAAGAAGTAGGCAAAGAAGGGGAGCTGTTTACTTAAGGAACTAGCATGGAAGAACCATGGACATAGACAACAAGTGGGAATGACTTTGGGGAGGAGTGGGTGGGTGGGGAAGGGGACAGAGGGGAGGAAAAAGGGGATGGATGTAATGCAACACCAATAAAATTAAATTTAAAAAATTAACTATAGGGATCTAAAAGCATAATTAAGCCTGCAAAAGAGACAATAAGCCAACTTAAAGATAGGACAATAGAAATGATCAAGTCCAAAGAACAGAAATAAAGAGATTGAAGTGAACAAATCCTTGAGTGATATCATCAAACAGATCAACACATGCCTTATGGGAGTCTGAAAAGAAGAGAGAAAAAAAGCCAGAAAGACTATCTGGAAAACTAATAGTTGAAAGCTTCCCCAACTTGATGACAGATATGAATAGCTCAATGATCTCTAAGCATAATGAACTCAGAGACTCATTGCAAGACACATTATGATCAAACTTTCAAAAGGCAAAGACAAAGAAAAATCTTGCAGGTAGCAAGGGAGAAGTAAATCATCACATACAAGAAATTCTCAATAAGATTACCAGCAGATTTCTCATCAGGAGCTTTGATGAAGAACTTCTTTCTGGTCAAGATGGGGGCATACATAAAACATGACTTGCATCCTGCCACAACTACACCAAAATTACAACTAAACTATAGAATAACCATTATTCAGAACCAGAAATTGAGCTGAATAGAAGTCCTAAAACTATGGAATTAAAGGAGAAATCGCACTGAGACTGGTATGAGGAGTAGAATGTGGAACAAGGGCTGTCCCACACCCACGTGTGACAAATAAAAATTAGGACAAATATCTCAGCAGTGAGAGGTTCCAGCCCCATACCCAGCCCTCCCCAGCCAGGGTTCCAGCACCAGAAAGAAAAGTCCCCATAACTTCTGACTATAAAAACCATTGGGAATTAAGGTAGTAAAAGACAGAAACTTATGGAGTCCCAGGCAATTCCTCTTAAAGGGCCCATGTAGGAACTTACTCAGACTCATTCCCCCTAAGCTCCAGCATTAGGGCAGCAACTTGAAAGTCTCCAGAGGCATATGAAGGGAACTTAAGTGTCTGGCATTAAGGTAAGAGTGGGGAAGTGGGGGGTGCAGCATTCTCCCAGACATAAGTGTTGGCAGAAGCCATGGTTCCTTTTCTGAGCCCTCCCTCCAGAGATCCAGTAGGCGGGCACCATATCAGAGACCCCATCAACCTGGCTCATGCTGTTCGCCCCAACCTGGTGATTCACACCAAATTTCCAGGCCCACTAAGCTGTTTCGGCTTCCCAAAACAAATAGTTTGTCATGGTTTATGCTTCAGATTTTCATAAATCTCTCAAACAAGCAGCACGTAACTTCAGCAAGCCCCTTGCCTCTCACTAACTGGCGCCAGGGCAGATGTTAGTAATATCTGGCCTTTGTCCACAGCCTAGACTTGCCTGGGCACCTTAAAGTTCAGCACTAGTAGCAGCCAGCTGCAGATCACTTTGTAGCTTATACCAGATGGCCCTAGACAGAACAGAGTGGGTGGTTGACCTTGGCCTGAACTTCCCAGGAGGCCACAGAGCCTCTGTACCCAGTGGCCAACTATAACCAATCAGCATACCACCACCCTCCACATGCAATATACTCAAGGGACAGACTCAGCAGACACCAGAGCCATACTGAAATATATCCTGCTCTGTGGAGTGGGCCCCTGCACAACTAATCCTCCATGGTGCTCATAGATCACAGCCAGTCCTTACAGCTAATTGCCCCCACTGGCATGCCAACATCAATCAAGGCTCAACTACAAGAGAATGGTGTACACAGCACACATGGTGGGCACACTTTGAGTACCTAGCTTGGGTAATAGGCAAGGCCAAGACACTGGGCCCTATAAAACATTCACCTACCACATTAAGCCACTCTACTAATTCAGGGAGTTGTAGCAATTCTATATAATTCATAGAAACTCAGAGAGGCTACAAAAATGAGGTGACAAAGGAACATGGCCCAAATGAAAGAACAGAACAAAATTCCAGAAAACAACTAAACAAAATGGAGGCAAGCAATCGATTAGATACAGAATACAAAACACTGGTTATATGCATGCTCAATGAACTTAAAGGAAAAAGAGATGAACTCAAGGGAGAACTTCAGTGACATAAAAAAGGACATTAAAAACCATTAAAAAAAAGCCAATCAGAAATGAAGGCTACACTAATTGAAGTGAAGAACAATTTATAGAGAATCAGTAGAGTGATAAAGCTGAGGCTCAAACAGCAATTTGGAATATAAGGAAGCAAAAAACACCGAATCACAACAGAAAAAAAAAAAAAATTAGAAACATGAGGATGGTGTAAGGAGCCTCTGGGACATCTTCAAGCATACTAATAGTTGCATCATGGGGGTGGTGGAAGGAAAAGCAAGCAAGAAATTGAAAACTTACTTTTAAAAATGACAGAACACTTCCTAAACTTGGTAAAGTAAATAGATATACAAGACCAGAAAATGCAGAGTTCCGAACAAGATGAACCCAAAGAGGCCCACACCATGAAACAACATAATTAAAGTGCTAAAGGTTAAAGATAAAGAGAGAATCTTAAAAGCAGCAAGAGAAAAGCAGTTGGTTACCTACAAGGGAACTCCCATTAAAATTGTCAAGGGTTGCCCTAGCTGGTGGCACAGTGGATAAGTCACCAGCCTGCAAATGCAAAAGTGGCTGATTCAATTCCCAGCCAGGGAACCTAATCAGGTTGCAAGCTGGAGACAGCTTGGTCCGTGGCAACCATACGTATGGTGAAACGCAACCATATGTTGATGTCTCTCTCCCTATCTTCCTCTATCCCTTCCCCTCTCCTGAAAAAATATAAAATAAAATCTTTGGGAAAAAAACCTGTTAGGTGATTTCTCCAAAAAAAAAAAACCTCTGTAAGTTGGGAGGGATTGACAAAAATCAGTGATGAAAAGCAAGCAACTACAAATAAGATTATTCTACCTGGCAATACTATCAGTTACAACTGAAAGTCAGATAAAGAGGTTCCCAGAAAAGGAAAAAAAAAAGAAACAACAACAACAAAAAAAATCCTAAAGGGGTTCACCAATACCAAACCAGAATTTTATGAAATTTAAAGGATCTTGGCTGGAAAGATGGCAACAGAGTAGAGGGCAGGGCTGATGGCGTTCTCAAGTGCCAGAGCAGCTGGAGGACAGGGTAGGGAGCACTAGACGTCTGCAGGTCCCTGTGAATTGGAGCAGTAAACATCTGGACTCAGGGGTGCACAGCCCAGAGGCTGCAGAGACCTACAGGAGAGCAGGTGAGACAGTTCCAAACCGCTGGCCAGGAGGCCGAGGGTGGCTCTGGGCAGTGGCTGCTCTGCCCAGAGGGGCAGCTCTGACTAGAGACAGCTGCAGGGTCCCTGGAGACTAGAAATCTGAGCAGTGAAGTGTGAACAGTGAGTGCAAACTCTAGAGGGAAGGAGGAATTGAACTTCTGCAGGGAGGGACTGTGTGAGAGCCTCACTCCTGAGGCTGAGAGAAAGGAAGCGCCTCCAGGGGCCAGAGGTGGAGGAGAGACCCACAGGAAGCAGAAGCGGGGAAGTGGGGAAGTGGGGAAGTGCACTAGGCAAGTGCTGGGGTGGCATGGGGGCTGAAAATATTGCCACCGCACCACCCAGGGAGAGGGTGGCTCAGAGCCCCAGTGAGAAGGGAGGCGAAACCCTGCACACCCACACCTTAGCGCAGGCTCCCACAGAAACCACAGCTTGAAACTACACTCAAGGAACTTGCTGCTGGTGCAACTGGGATGCCCATGGCAGGTGGCAAAAACCTCCTCAAAGAGCTGGAGAGGAAGGGTTAGACATCACCAGGGCACTGTCACTATGTGGCTCCCCACATAACCAGGCACCCATCAAAAGTGGCGAAAACCTCCTCAAAGAGTTGGACTGGAGGGCTAGCCATCTCCTGTTCAGTGGGGGCTGCGGCCTCCGTGGAGCCAGGCTCTAGTTGAAGACAGGTCTGCAGAAACCTCCTGGGAGAGCTGGAAGGGGAGGGCTAGCCATTGCTGGCTTGAAGGGCATGGAGCCACACACCCGCCTTGAAGCCAGGTGCCCACTGCAGGTAGAGACCTCCTTGAGGAGCTGGATGGGGAGGAGGAGCCATAGCCATCAACAGCACAAAAACACCTGAAGTTCTCCAGGCAGAACCAGCATGAGAAGGGAGGGCCCCAAAACTCCATCAGTGCTGAAACCCAGCTAGGCTACTGGAGGCTCAGCCTACTAAGGGGTTGTAGCCCTCATAACTGGCCCTGACTGTACAATGATGGGCCCTGCCACTCTAAGGCCCCACAGCTTGACTACAGACTGCAGAGACTTGATCAAGGAAAAGAGGCATACCCAGGAAATGGATCACTGCTAATCTCATGCACCTGATTACACCGAGGGCTATATGACCTATTAATCCCTAACATATCCTCTTCAAAAGTTACTTGAAACCCTCACAATTAGTGCATTTTAAGTAAATAGCGTTTATATCATAGTGTATCCCAAATCCCATATTTTTACTCCTCCCTTCTCTCAATTCATTTAACAACCCAAGATCCCCCTCCTACTCATTCTCCTGCTACAACTTCATTCCCAGCCACAATCTAAGTATTCCTCCCCTCCCCAACCTCTTAAAACTTTTTTGTGGGGGTGCTATTGGGGGCTACACATTTTTTCTGCTAAAAACACACTGGTCTTGGCTCCACCTTGACCAATCAGTGCTCATTGAGGGTAGACAGAAAAGTAGATGTGGCAAATATATATACAGGCTTAATACTGTTCACTCATATATGAGGCATTCTGATTTCCCCCTCCCCACTTCTCTCACATCCCCACTATCTTTGCTATCCCTTTGTACCCTTCAAAATTATTTATAATTTAGTCAACTTAATCATTTTTCAGTGTTATAACAGTCTTCTCACAGCTACATCACTATTAAGACCAGCTCAGTTGCAGCTGAGGGCGTGATTAGAGATGGGAGATACCTTGGAGGGTATAGGTATTTAGCTAGGTTCATGTGCAGTCAAAAGGGGGATTAAAGGAGAAAGATATCTTTGAAGGCATGGTTATTTTGTCTGGACTGGTGGTTCTGTTTTAGGAGCAGCTCAAAAATCGTATATGAGAAGTGATAGGAGTGTCTCTCAATCAGCCAACTGAAGGGAAAAAAGCAACACATACAAAAAATCCAAAATACAACAAGACAGCCCAAGTTAGTGAAATAAAGGGCACTTCAATAGCAAGAAGTTGAGGAAACCTAGGAGACGGCAACACTGAACCACACAAATTTCCTAACACAGAAGGGCACTCCATGAAGGCAGAGAATCAAATCAGATTAATCCAAGACAAAAACAAGCAATAATAGACATCCAAAATGGGGAGAAAAAGAATCAGTCCATCACCAAAAGGAAAGTAGGAATCACTACACAGACTGAGAATTGAAATAGAAACTAGCAAGCTATCAGACATGGAATTCAAAGAAATAATTATAAGAAAGCTCCATGAACTCATGGAACTCAAAGAAAATTACAAAGAACTCCAAGGAGTTTATAGAAAATTACACCAGCATTAAAAAGGACACATAAACCATCAATGAGGACAAGGAGGAAATGAAGAACTGAATCTTAGAACTGAAGAACACAACAGATGGAATTCAAAGCAGGATGAAACAGAGGATCAGAAGAGCAAATTGCAGGATAACATAGAAAAAAATAACCAGACATTGCAACAAAATGAAAAAAGACTAAAAAAGAATAAAGAGGTTTTACAAGAGATACAAGACAACATGAAACACAACAATATCCATATCATAGGGTTACCAGAAGGAGAAGAGAAACAAAGGATAGAAAGCCTGTTTGAAAAAGGAATGACAGAAAACTTCCCAAAAATAATGAGCAAAAGGGTCAATCAAGTTCAAGAAGCACAGAGGGTCCCAATGAAGATGAACCCAAACAGGCCTACTCCAAGAAACATTATAATTAAAATGTCAAACTTCAAAGACAAAGAGAGAATCCTAAAAGCTTTAAGAGAAAAGCAGCAAATAACACATAAGAGAGATCTGATAAGGTTATCAAATGACTTCTCAACAGAAGCAATACAAGCCAGAAGGGAATGGCAAAAAATATTCCAAGTAACGAAAAACAAAGGCCTGCAAACAAGAATACTGTACCCAGCAAAGCTCTCATTCAAAATGTAAGGTGAAATAATGAGTGTGTCAGACAAAATAAGGCTAAAAAAATATACCTCCATCAAACCAGTGCTACAAGATATACTCAAAGGCCAGCATAAAAAAATAAAAATGGGCCATGGCTGGTGGCACAGTGAATGAGGTGCTGGGCTGAGAACCCAAAGGTCACTGGTTCAATTTCCAGCCATAGCAACATAACCAGGTTGCAAGCCAGGTCTACAAGCCAGATCCATAGCTGGAGGCAGGTGAAAGGCAACTAACTATACATTGATGTTTCTCTCCCTCCCTGCCCCTCTCCCTTCCCCTCTCTCTGAAAAATACTAAATAAATAAATAAACTCCTCTCAGCATACAAGAGCCTTGGTCCAGATGGCTAGTCAGGTGAATTTTACCAAATATTTAGGGAAGAACTAACTCCCACCCTCCTCAAACTATTACCAAAAATCCAAGAAGAGTAAAGACTTCCAAACTCTTTTTATGATGCCAGTATTATTCTAATCCCAAAACCAGGTCAAGACACACCAAAGAAAGAAAACTACACCCTGGCTGTTAGCACAGTGGATAAGGCACCAGCTTGCGAACCTAAAGGTCACTGGTTTGATTCCCCAGGCAGAGCACATAACCCCAAAGAAGCAAAATACACATTCTTTTCAAATGCACATGGATCATTCTCCAAGATAGACCACATGGTATGTCACAAGACAAGCCTCCACAAATACAGGAAAATTGAAATCATACAAAGTATCTTCTCAGATCACAATGG